>CM030842.1:13085366-13157866 GCA_018105865.1 Metaphire vulgaris | reverse complement strand
CCCCGTCTCGTCGGCCCTGTCCATCCACAGTGAGTGGCAGTGGCGTCGCTAGGGTTGGTGTCACCCAGTGCGGTAAAATCGTGGTGTCACCCATTTAGACTTGGGACCTCTTCTAAATCTGTCTCTTTTTCCTTCTCAAATACCGTGACAAGCAAAAAAAGGTCATCGTTGTGTGGTGTCACCCCTCTAGATGGTGTCACCCGGTGCGGTCCGCACCCCCCGCACCCCCTCTCGACGCCACTGGTGAGTGGTGTTACTTGCGGGTCTCCATGCACCGCCATTTCTGTCGTTTCAACAGTATATATAATACGTCGCACATAATGCCCCTCCTCTGTTATGAGTATATCATATTTTCATATTGTGAGTAATCATATTAAACCTACTGAAGTCAATTAGGTTAGTCAGATTTAGGATTTCAAATCTACATAGACTGCTTCGGCTAGCAATTTAATACCAATAAACAATTATGAAAACAGACCAGTCTTGTTCGTAACAGCGAGGTTTTCCATTAAATAATTGTTCTGCAACAAAAAAGAGTCAACTGATGTCATCTGCCAGTGAATATGTAGCCTACAGTAAGAAAGTCGTTAATAATTTTTCCAGAAGTCTCTTTGTGTGAAACTTTTAGATACTCGTATATCCTGCTCTGTCCGGAATAACTTTGCGTCATTTTTAACAGAACTAAGCTTATAACTAATATAAGCAGCACGCGTGTATAACATATAATATTATGCGAACATTGAATTTCCTGTCTCTGAAAATGTTCTTAGCAGTGTTTCTTGGGCTCGTCAGCACAGGATTGAGTAAAGAAATTGAAGCATATCGTAAGAATTTTAGCGTTTGAAATACTGTAGTAACAGTGTTATTGTCCCTTACGAATGCAGCAACTGAACATATAGGCTTATAGCAGATGGTAGTTACATTGTTAACTGTAGGTCGGTCCATCTGCTGATGCAATTACTGTACACGCTGTGTTAATTACATGACACATCGTCTGATTGACTATCTATGTGCTTATCGATCAGCATAATCTGAATAGACGGTTAGACTAGGGTTGCCAGATCTCCCGTATTTTACGGGAGCTCCTGTATTTCAGCTCCAGTCTCCCGCCTCCTTATAACTAGTTTGTTATATTGATTCACTACATGCAGCTGATGCAGTGCATTGAACAGTGTTGCTTATTGCTTTTTCCTAGTCTATACTCTATAGTACTGTACTGTAATGTAACAGGCCTATATCTATAGCAATAATAATTCACAATGAACTGGATCGTGGAGAGGGCGCATTGATCTCGGAAACAATCTCCCGTATTTCGACTTTGATATCTGGCAACCGTTGGTTAGACGTAAACGTTTACACTGCGTAACATATGCCTAATGTTTTCTGAGTCAACTTTGTAGTTCTTTAATCCTATAGATTTATAATTAGGCCAATACTTACTTTGACGATTCAAGATTTTATTTCTATTGCTTTCAATAATTATAAATTATCAATTATAAATTATCAGTCAATTGTCGATTAGTCAAATCTCGAATATTATTTATTTATTTATTTATTTATTTATTCAAGCGAGAACAATTATAGTCCAATAGGCTTCTAAACTATCTAAAGAGTGTGATTCGTGAATGCTAAATTTTTGGCGATTCATTTGACTTTTTCACAGCCACTGCGACACAAATTGGGGTGCTCGAACTTCCAGTATGCTTGTTTGCTGGTGTCCACTTGCTCGTTGACAGCATTTACGTTTTTTGCCCACATGATGTTGGATTGTATCGATGCTACGAGTGACAGTATCCTTTCCACCTGCTTACAGTGATTCATACAGATGAGATTAAGATACCGTATAAGAGCTTCTACAACAAAGCCTCCAGCTGTTTCTACGTTCTAGGATGGCCGAGTTACGACGATCCTTCATCATCAGATTCAAGAACAATCATCTGGAAATTCCAACTGGACGACCACAAATTTTCAGAATTTGTCTCTTTTTCTGGATCCTCACCAGCCTTTACTCTCTCTTCTGATGGGGATTTATATTTGGTCTACGTAGATCGAAAAAATGACAAAGTTCGTCTTTTCATCTACGATTCCAGTGGCACAGTCAAGCAGAACTTTACAATAGGACGATATTCGTTTGAATCACGACTAAGCTTGTTGGTCTTTGGGGAACATATTTTCATCAGCAGTGTTACTGAAGTCAGCGGAAGGGCAGGTGCAGGGCAGGTTGATGGATTGATGACAGAGAGACTGAAGGAGGGAAAAGACGATGGTCACATCATTTGGAATCGTTCACCTCGACAACTGAATGTGTCAGTAACAGAAAATGGAAATAGAGAATCTATGGTAGTAATCGAAGAAACCCGGATGTCGTTGCACAGAGCATATCTTTCGAAAACTTCATTCTTTGCTTGCTCGTGTAGTAATTGGTGGTCAATTCCTGATGGACGGTATGTACGTCTTGATGGGTGTGATCTGCATGAATTCCATTTGTGTTCTAACGCTTCGAATTATTGGTGCACCAGAAGTGTTGAACTGTTTGGAAAACTCAAAACGCGGAAGAACTGTCAACTGTCGGCTGCGATGAAAGCAAAACAGAACTTCATTCCACTTAAATATTCGTATACTGTCGAGATCTACAGCGTTCTATAAGAAACAGCGACTTTGTACATTTTACTATATACGATATTCTGAAAAATCTAATGTCTAGTTTTATATTCTTGCACCAACATGGACTGTCATTTTATTCCACAGGCCTACAACATGTAGCAAATAAATGGCATATTAGAAAATATTATTGTTATTATTATCAATGGCGGTTCCAGGAATTCTTGGTGGGAGATGAGATGAATTCATTGGAAGTTGGTGGTGGGATGAAAAGAGAAGTACAAAAATCAATAAAAACTTTGCCGAAAAAGGCTGCCAAAAGGGAATTTTCCACCTCATTTTACTACACTTTTACTAAAAAAATAGGCTGACAAGCAAACAAGGACTTTTACCAAAAAAGTAGGTTGACAAACAAAAAAAGGCCATCCGCAGTTTTTTCCTCGCAGTTTTACTAAACTTTTACCCAAAAATAGGTTTCCCAAACAATAAAAATAAAATTGAAAAGTCCGGAGGGTGGTGTATCCACACTCATCTCCAACGCGAAACCGCCACTGATTATTATTATTATTATTATTATTATTATTATTATTATTATTATTATTATTATTATTTTGTTGAGTTCCACAATTTTCTTTAGTATCTAGTAGTAGTAGTATTATTAGTATTAGTATTATTAGTAGTAGTAGTAGTAGTAGTAGTAGTAGTAGTAGTAGTAGTATTATTATTATTATTATTATTATTATTATTATTATTATTATTATTATTATTATTATTATTATTACTACTTATTTTATTAGACTACTATTGAGGGCCGTCGAGAGAAAATACGTCCGGGGGACAAATATTGATTCCGCGCCTCTTGTTTCACCCTCCATATCATTTCATAGTGAAGTTCAACAAAAATTTTGACAAGCATAAAAAGGTCATCCTTTATCCTCATATTAAAATATCGTCGCTTACATCTGTTACATTATAATTTTCTGGTTAGCGCGGGTCCATTGTTTATCGCCGAGCCCGGGTAAAAATGTATCACCTGTCTTCCCCTCTCGTCGGCCCTCTTACTATTTCAATAGTTTATATTTGCCGGTTTCCTCTCCACTGGTTGAGGACGAACTCCCACTTGAGGACGGACATTCTGGGTAAGAGCAGTACGACCCAAAAGTTCGTTGACTTGGACATTTCGTTTTTTATAGCATTTCTGGCATCAACTTAGTCGTATAGTCCGTCGGCGCTCACATAACTAGCATAACCACGGACCACGGGGAGTGATGACCATTTTTGTCAGGCTGTTTCTTGAAGTTGATCAGTGATTACCTTTTTCTGTTTGTCAGGGTTTTCGTAAAGTTGAAGGAGGCGCCATCAATATTTTTCGTCCCCGTGCGCCGGACGCCTAGCTACGCCCCTTGTCAAAGGTATTGAAGATTTGTCATTTAGGTCAGTTTTAGCTCATGTCAGTGTATATAATGCTAGGTTACAAACATTGAAACGTTGGAAAAATTACTAAAAGTGGCTTCTATTTCAAACTATCGCCTAATTACGAAATTCACTTAACCTGCCATGTTATCATGTAGAGAATGTTATACGGAATACTCCATAGACCAACCCGTTGACGACAATCTTTAATATATATATATATATATATATATATATATATATATATATATATAGAAAGATGCTCGCTTCGCTCGCGGGCAGATAATACTAAAACCCAATCATTGAATTCAGAACAACGTTTCAATGATGTACATAGAGCCAAGAGTAATAATTAGGCCTATGTACGTTAAAATCAGCAACTGTGACCAGACGCTGCACAGAGAGTTAAAATTGCGCAACAGCTACGCCCACCAACGCATCTCGACGTTGACAGAGACAGAACGACAGAAACAGACTAAACCGTTTGGTTAGACAGAACATCGCCCACAACGCATCGCGACGTAAGAACAGAGTCAACCAATCAGAAGAGAGGAAGAAATATAAAAACATAAAATGAATTTATAATATATATATATGCTCAAGATCAGAGAGAGAGTCATAATATAAAATCATAAAATAAATTTTAACTGCTCAAGATCATTCGAGGTCATTCAATTCTGACACTGAAACTGCAGTTTGTCTCAACTCAATAACAATCATAAATTTTAAGTATAAATCATAACACAACTTCCGTACAGAATATTCCAGCAGATTTAGAAATGCAGGAAGGCCAACATGGGAGTTTCATTAAAAATAAACAGAAATTCGATATTTTCAAGGCCAGTGACCCCCCACACTAGGGGCCGAAAGGTTTGGCAGAAATGACGTTTATTCTTCCGTGCGGCGGATCGCCGTTAGGTCTTAGGCAACGTCTGACGCGGCAGCAGCGCTCAGAGCAGAACTGATGGACGAAGGCGACTCGGAATTTCCGATTGAAGATCAAATAGAGAAGACAGTTGACGGACGCGTTGACGGTCAGCAACAGATCCGTCACTTCGCGAACGCCCTTCACCAGGTAACTGTCGGACTCGGTGTAGCCGAGGTAGAGGATCGACATGACGGCGTCCGGCAGGATGCCGGCGATGAAGACGACGATGACGACGGTCAGCGTGACGGTCACGCGACTGCGGTTGGCGAAGCGGCGGTTGGCGCGGGTCGACTTGCGCAGGGAGTCGACGATGAAACCGCTGGTGACGACGAGGACCAGCAGCGGAACGATCGAACGAAACAGACTCTGTAGCCAGTTGTACGACTTCGAGAACGACTCCTTCTGCCACAGCTCCGTCAGTTCGACATCGTAGGACGAAGAGAGAAGCCGAAGAAGAAGAGTAAGAAGAAGACGATGATGATGTCGTGTCCGTCCCGTTGTTGCCGCCGACGGCGACCGTCTGGTAGCGCAAGTCCCGACGGAAGCGCAAGGACCGTCATGACCACGAAGACGACGACCACGACGGCGGCGGAACGCGTCGTCGAGACGATCGACGGCGCCCGGAACGGCGTGACAGACGAGGATGTACCGCTCGACGGCCAGAGACACGGTCAGCCAGGCGGACACGCAGACGGACGAGTTGAAGAAGAAGTGAGCGTAGGGATAGAGGTAGGCGAACAGCCGTCCGCCGGTCCCGTGGTCGAGACAGAGGACGAGGCAGGTGACGAAGTAGAGGAAGTCGCTCAGCAGTTTCACCTGGTCGTTGAGGGCCAGGGCGACGAGAAACACGTCCGTCGACGTACGAGACGGTTTCCTGGCCAGGACGGCCACGACGAGGCAGTTACCGACGAGCCCGAATACGCAGATGATCGGGTAGGCGAGCAGACCGGTTACGAACCGCGAGGTTCTGTAGAAGGACTGGTACGGCGGTGTTGGTTCGTAGGTCGTCGTCGCTGTCGGCGTCGTCTCAACCGATGGACATGTGGACATTGCTGGCGACGCACGGAAGGAAAGACGCTATAGACGTTGAAATTCGCTCTCTTTTCTGGAAAAAGAGAGCGCAAAAAATAATCACCACAAGTTCGTTTTGAGAGGAATGCGTCTATTCAGCAGTGGCGCCCCCTATTGAATGCCTGACCTCTCCAGTGGCCTCTGTTGGGAACCTATACTTACTAGTAAGTTACTACTGCATAGGCCTATACCTATTAACAAACGGTTAGCCCCATGCTTAGGAGTTGCCACCCCAACGGCTCCCCCACTTGCCGAGCAGTGGCGTGTAGAGAGTGGCCGACGCCCGGGGCCAAGTTGTCCAAAGTACGCCCACGAGCTAAAAAAGTCACCGGGTCAATTTTACGCCCCCTGCCCTGGTCTGCGCCCGGGGCCACCGCCCCACCCGCCCCCTCTACACGCGCCCCTCTACACGCTACTGTTGCCGAGTCGGAGTTTACTGGTAAGCGTCGACGCAAAAGCGAGCTCTCGATCAGTCAGTCATTGGCGTCCGCAGAAATTTTTCGGGAGGGGTGCAAACATGGTCTTGTGGCGAAAGAAAGGGAAAACATTTCCAGGAGGTGCAAAACAGTCTTATGTGTCGAAAGAGACAAGTAATTGTATCTTTTTTGTAACTTTACAATTTTTTCAGGGGGTGCAATGGCTCCCACTTGGACCCCCTCCTGACGCCTATGCAGTCAGTCAATCAATCAATCAATTAAGTCATTCAATCAAACAATCAAGCAATCAGTCTGTCAGTCAGTCTATCAATCAGCCAGTCAGCTTCTATAGTGCCACTATCATAATGCCTATGGCATCAGCCGATGGAAACAAACACTTCGAGCGACGCTCTTAGCAGCCGCAGAGAGCGGAAGGAGGAAGAGCAGGAGGAGGAGGAGGAAGCGGAGGAGGAGGAGGAGGAGGAGGGCGACGCAGTTACTCTTCGATGACGAAGTCTGCAGCGACTGGAGCGACTTATGCGCTCTTCGGCGGAAGCTCTCCTCCGGTCAGTCCTAAGACGCGTCTGAGTCTAATCACCTCGTCCTCGTCATCGTCATCGTCCTTCTCCTCCTCCTCATCCTCCTCCTCCTCCTCCTCCTCCTCCTCCTCCTCCTCAAATGATACCTCTACTGAGAGGCGCATCGACAGCGACATTCGGTCGCAGCATCAGCTGCAGAATATAATTATTAGGATATTTTAAGAAGCCAAAAAAGTCTGCGCGAAAACAGAAAGACACAAGCGTGCTAAGATAGATAGATAGATAGATAGATAGACTATCATAGACAGGCAGGACAGACAGACAGACAGACATACAGACAGACAGGGAAACAGAGAAACAGAAAAGAGAGAGGGAGAAAAGCGAGAAAGAGAGAGAGAGAGAGAGAGAGAGAGAGAGAGAGAGAGAGAGAGAGAGAGAGAGAGAGAGAAGAGGCGGACCGAGGATATGCGGCGCCCGGGGGCAAAGTGTACCGTTGGCGCCCTTACCATTGCTGACGAGCAAAAAAAGGTCGTCACACGTGTTTCTTCTTCTTTATTGTGCGTTTAATACCCCATTTTGGCGCCCCCTCGACTCGGCGCCTGGGAACATATGTCTCCTCTAGCCCCTCGATCCGAGAGTGAGAGATAGAAAGAGAGAGAGAGAGAGAGAGAGAGAGAGAGAGAGAGAGATAGAAAGAGAGAGAGAGAGAGAGAGATATATATAGAGAGAGAGATATAGATATATATATAGAAAGAGAGAGAGAGAGAGAGAGAGAGAGAGAGAGAGAGAGAGAGAGAGAGAGAGAGAGAGAGACTTCCATATCTTTCGTCGCGAAGACGAGACTTTCTTGCGTCGTCTGCGCTGAACGGCAACACAGCCTCTGTGTCGTCTGCGTTGATTGATGAGACGCGTGGAAAGCCTCGTCTATAATGCCGCACAATTGGAGCACACTACTTTGTGACATTAAGAGCGCAGTTAAACGTATTTCTAATTGCATCTTCTCCGACGAACACTCGACCCGATTTGAAAACGGACAAGACCCAAACACATTGAACGATTGTCCGACAGTCCGGACTAAATTAGTCCCGACACTTTCCACGAGTCGGGAACGTGACGAATACTTCGGACAATCGCAGTTCAGAATCAACGATGAGGGAAAAGAGGAGGACGACGACGACGTCGACGTCACGTGATCGCACCTTCATCTCGACTGCACTCGACATTTTCTTAGGTCCTGTTTGTCGCACCGAGAAGAAGGAGCGAGTCTGAAAGTGCATGAGAGCAGTGTAGGAGTACATCATCCGTGGTGAGACTCAGTTTCTAGGCGAACCCGTTTAATAATTTGCCACTTGTCAGACGGTGTCTCGGCGCCCACCTGTTGCTCCATCGGCTGCTTTATTCGACAGATGTGCTTGCATCGAAAGTGAGCGGTGTCTTCGCCGAGAATTCCTGGCAAGTTCAAGACAATTATATGCAAAATTGCAAATGAAGACGTTTGTTGAAACGCATAGTACATGGTCTTCTCTGTCACTCGTGTAACTCCTGCGCTTTCTTCTTTCGTTCATTCGCGGCTCCACAAGAGACTTTCCATACCGGTCCATATACCGCTTTGCAATGCATTTATTGGAAGGTCGTGGAGAATGTCACGAAAATGAAAGCAAAAACTCTGGAAAAGTTCTCATTCTAGAAATCTATGTCTAGGAGTTTGTCATTCCAATTCTAAAGCGCAAAGGCGCCGCCTAGCGAAATCCAGGGTAGGATAGGACGCGTTCGTCAAAAATATGAGATACTATTTTGAATGCTAAAATTTAGCTTAACTGAGGGTTTTAATGCAGCTTCTATATAAATTTTCTTCCCTTCTATCTTCTACTTGTTAGCGTCATGTTGATGTTTTTGTCTGTTTTATTTAAAGTCTTTTTAAAAGCAAATACTAGAAATCTTTTTAAAAGTTGAGCAGAATATGGAAAGATGATGTTTTCCTAACAAAAGGTTTTGCGTCAGGAGAATGTGGGTTTCCCGACGAGTTCTGATAGACCTTCCAATCCAAACAAGGCGTAGAGTAAAACGAGTCGTGGACACCTGCTATAGAAAGAGTCGACTGTACAGGTACAACGGAGAGGCAGCAAGGCAGTGATTGTCCACGTTCTGTTCGGACGGGAACTAATATCGCAGGTTTTCAGGAATTAACCCCTTAACTGGGGATCCCGGATATATCCGTCCATTTTACATTGAGTTACAGTTAAATACACGGTTAAGGGGTTAATATGCTGCCTGGAAGACAAGCTATACAGGCGTACGAAAGTCCATGTGCAATTTCATGACAGAATGGCATTTGTCACCTTTGTACCAGTTAGCGCACAAGAATAAGCAGTTGATATGGCACTCAATAGGGGGGCACGGGCCCCCCTGGCCCCCCGGTGGAGCCGCTACTGGTTTTCGCTTATTGCGCCACTATACTATATTGGTATATAACGCTTACCAAAGCACTACACAAATTTACGAGGTGTTACTTACCTACTTCACTCTTACTTACTTATTTTAACAATCAAACATAGTAGCTCGTATTCTTGACGAATACGTCCTATCTCTGGCCTGGTTTTCGCCAGTGGCGGCTCTAGGATTTGGCAAGTGGGGGGCCGTTGGGGTGGCAACTTCTAATCATGGGGGCCAACCATTTGTTGTTTAATGTATGGAGCATTAAGTATAGGGTCCCAACTAGAGAGCACTGGGGGGCCAGGCACTCAATAGGGGCACGAGCCCCCCTGGCCCCCCGGTGGAGCCGCTACTGGTTTTCGCTTATTGCGCCACTATACTATATTGGTATTTGAAAGAAAAGCTTACTTGGCTGCATTACGGAAAACCTATATAATACGGCAGAAGTACACCAAGTTTCATGAATTCTGACCCAGTGTTATGGAAATATTTACACAGAAACAGGGTGGTATCGATTTCATTGGCGCGCCCTGTATATGGGTCCAGAGATCACGTAATCGAAATCACACCCTATCCGAGGATGAGTGCATTTCTGAAAGTAATGCTTCCAAATTTGCTATAATATTGCCAACATTTATTTAAAAAGAACAAAACTATTATTTAAAATCTTCGAAAAGTATACACAACAGTTATAGAGCGATAGTCAATAAATGAACGGTCGGAAGCGTAAAAATCAAAATATAAGCAGGAACACATTGTTACGGAAATGATGAATTATTGTGGGTTCTCCTTTTGGCGTAATCGTTCTTGCGTACTTGCGTCCTGATATTTGCATGGCAGAACATCACTCTGTTACATAAAGCCGGCCAATGGCGTATCGAAAAACTTGACAGTTCTTCCAGAGGCGTAGCGAGGGTATTCGGCGCTCGGGGGCAAGATGTACTGTTGGCGCCCCGACATCACGACATCCGTTAAACTGCTGATGAGCAAAAAAGGTCATCGCCTGCATTCTCTCGGCGCCCTCAACTCCATACGGCGCCCCTCTCCTGTGCTCTTGACGAGCAAAAAAAGGTAGTCGCAATAATGCTTCTTATTTATTTAACTAACCCTAACCCCCACAGCCCGATTTTCGCCCCTCACATCGACGCTCCGGGGAATATGCCCCTCCCTGCCACCTCCGCGCTGCGCCTATGAGTTCTTCCAGTCGTTGGTCGAATCGAATTGTCCGAAATCTTGGTATTATTTCCCCTTTCGTTATCGCTATCAAACTGTTAAAAACAAAAATTGACAAAGGTAGTATTTCCATTCCGTCAGTTAATATGCATCTACTGAGGTTGAATTGGACATGCACTTTGTACATGCACAATGTTAAGAAGTGATTCAATGTCAATCAGTGGGTGATGTTTCAAATAAACAGTGGTGGTCGGACTAATATAGGTAGGCCTACTATTTCCAAACACATTTTTATCTCCAGTGGGGTCGGAAGACTAAACGCATAAATTTCGCACCCCCCCCCACTGGGGTAGTCTCCATTCCCAACCATCGACAAAATCGAACATCGATACCAATTACCATGTGTTTGCAAGACCAAATGGAAGTGGAGTCTAGAATAGCGAATTAAGCAAAGAAAATAGTGACACCTGCACCCTGTGGCAAAGAGCGCAGTATTTTGGAGATGACGAAAGAATAGCGTCAGTGGCGTAGCCAGGATTTCCGGAAGAGGGGGTTTTGGCTTTGACTTTTCACTATAGCCAACTTTCAACAGATCTTGACAAGCAAAAAGGTCATCCTGCGTATCTACTATCTATCCTATGTCTTTCCTTCTAAAATTGATGCTGACAAGCAAAAAAAGGTCGTCACGCCTATATGGCGCTTAAAAATTTTTGTCAGAGGCACTGGCGAGATACGAAGATCATACGCGATGACCTTTTTTGCTTTTCATGATTTTTCTCAATTTTCAGGTGGTCCGCGAGATATTTTTGATTTTCAAAAGTGGTCCTTAAGGCAAAGGGGTCTGAGAACCAATGCCTTAGTCCGAGAAATAAGATTTCAATAGCTATAAGGGTTCGACAATACTGTATACCGAGATTTTTGAACAGCTTTCAAGATGATTTTTGTGAAAACATGCATTAACTCCAGAGGTGTCCATGGGTCAATTTTTTAGAACCCAATCCAACCCATCAAATCTCCAACCCAACCCATGCCGATAATAGGTTTACTTGACCCAACCCAACCCACTGTAATACATTACAGTTTCTTAAACTGATTAACCCAACCCACCATTAATATGGAAAAGTCTGACCCAACCCAATCCAACCCAACCCAACCCATGGGTTAACCCAACCCATGGACATCTCTGATTAACTCATCCGGATAAGACTTACTTCCTGGTTGAAAACAGACGCCGCTCCGGACAGTGTCTTTCTCTTACACCACCACAAGGAAATGTCCCATCGTTACTCGCCGCGACAAATCGTACAGACAAAACGCCAAGTGTGGACAACAACTGACGTACCAGCCACGCGCATACAGTGTATATCATTATCACGCAAGGTTAACTTTTTAACACATTTAACTGTTTCAGTCTACATCCTGAATAAAATACGTGACAATAATATTCTACGTTTCTTAAAGCGACCGGCCTGTATAATCCACTGCTGGCTGTCTCCTTGATTCAGTCTAGCAGCTTACGTCCGTTTTTTGTGCTGTACATCGACGAACCAACGCTGTCTTCCCAAGGATGTTGCGTCGCCCGAGGCTTTCTGTAGACTGCAGAGCACCTATGCGGTCCTGCGTGAAGACACTATGCATGGTGTCAAAAGTGGTCGATAAGCGGTGCTACTTGAGCGCTGCCCACAGTCGGTTGTAGGGCGATGAATGAGGCGTGATTGTCAGTGACAGAGGACAGTAAATAAGATTGCGGCGGCTAAATGCCAATAACCAGTGCTCGAATTGTGAGAAAATGAAAGGGGGTCATGGCGAGCGTGGTGTTTTAAGAATTTACACTTTTGTCATTTTTGCATTTCTCTAGAGAGGGTCTGCCATTTTAAAAGGGGACTGAACCCCCAACCCCCCAGCAATTCGAGCTCTGCCAATAACAACTTATTATTATTAAATTATTATTAAATTTATTATTCGGTCTTCCGGAGCGTCAGTTAAACCGTTTACAGTCGGTACTAAACCTATCTGCACGGCTAGTCTTTCGAAGCCGCTGGCGCGAGCACGTCACGCCGCTGTTGCGAGACCGCCTTCACTGGCTTCGAGTCCAGGAACGTATCGTTTATAAGCGTTGCTGGCTCACTCATCGAGCCTTATACGATCCTTTCTGCCCCGACTACCTAGCCACGCCGATACAACGATCCACGGTGAACGAACGACGATCGCAGCTACGGTCTGGAAGTCGGGTCCAGCTGCTCGTCCCTGCTCCATCCAAGACCTCTAAGTTTGGTGAACGATCGGTCAGGCGAGGCAACCCGCTCCTGTGGAACTCTCTGCCAGACTGTGTGACTAATTCTGACTCTGTTGAGACTTTCAGAACGAACCTAAAAACACACTTATTTAACATCTCATATAAGTGACACGTGTCAAAGCGCTCTTGTTTTTAGCCTAAGCTATGCTTACTGCGCTATAGAAGTTGTCTGATAATAATAATAATAATAATAATAATAACAACGGTCAGAGTATACGGTTCCGTATCTTTTGCCACTGTGAATGTCAGTGAAACTCCATTGTTGTCAAACTCTCTCTCTCTCTCTCTCTCTCTCTCTCTCTCCCTCCCTTCCACAACTATAACTAAAACACTAGACGGATGCCTGACATAACAGGCGCATACAAAAACACCAACGCCTACTCGCACGCCAGTTGAAAGACAGAAGATGCATCGATAATATGACAAAGACAAAAGTAGCAAAAGCAGATGGGGAGGAGGGGAGGGGAGAAACGAACATTTAAACAAATCCGATTCAGCATATGCGAACTTGACACGCTGAATTGTTTAAAAGCTGTTGCTTGTTAACCAATAATTGTTAAAAGGCAGAACATTTTAAAACATTCATTTCCCTTTTGTGATTCGTGATGAATAGCAGAAGCAAACTGCTGCCTTCAACGCGTTACTAGCAAAACAACTTTACGCCTTGATAACAGGGACGTAGCGACGGGGGTATATTGATATATATACCCCCAACATCAGTATATATATAATAAGTATATTAAATAAGACATAGGCTATACATATAAATAACATATAATATATATATAATATATTATATATACCCCTAATCTATATCCCTAAATCAAATTTCTGGCTACGCCCCTGCTAGATTAATTGACAAAATCAATGCACAGCTTTAGTCTCAGAGCACCCATGGTTAAATGATATGCACAAATACGCATTTTTATTATGGTAACGGTTTCTTGGATATAGCCAGGAATTTGGTGTCGTAGAAAGTCCCCTCAAAAAGTCTATATTTGCATGGGTTTTTCAAAGGGAGAATATGCGAGAGATGAAAAAGCACACACGCACACACACACACTCACACACGTACATATATTTAGGTCCACTATTAATTATTTCATAATGCAAGTATACGTTCTAATCGAATATTGCCATTTGAAATACTTAAAAAATCGAATTTAAGAAACGTCTAAGAATTCACAATAAAAACTTGCTATTGCTGAAAGGCGTGCATTAGGAGGGGTAATGACAGAGTGGGTTACGCGCTGGAGCTGTAGGCTGGCGAAGCGAGGTCAAGTCCCGTTAGCACCCCTGTGGCGTAGCCAGAGTTCCGGAAGAGGGGAGGATCGCAAAGGTTTCTACATACCGGCAACTTCAGTCCCGACTATAGGGATCCTGAGGGAGCGTGGTGAGCTCCCTGAAAGGGGAATGGGGGTTGGAGGCGAGGGAAGCCCCAACCGAAAAATTGTAGGGCAATATTATTTAAAATGTTGAGAGTTAGTGCATATCCTTGACACTTTATGACAGCATATTGACAATCCCCTGTCCCCACTCAAAAATGTTTTCAATTGCATTATTCCCAGAAGCTTTGAATAACAGTATATAGAGTTAAACGGTGAGCTCTTGTGCATACTAACAGACTATATATATATATATATATATATATATATATATATATATATAATGCCCTCGGTACTTCATTCCCGAGGGTCTTATGAAAAAAAGTGTCCGGAGACATTAAGAAATTGTGTGGCTAACTCTCGTCCGGTTCGAGGTCTGGAAAAGTTCCTCGAAAAGCAATGACGTTGAATCGTTGCAGAGTGACAGACAATCGTTGGAAGAGGAAACTTCCTTCTCTCGTGTCTCCGGATTGCTGAGCAAGACGACGTCCAAGCTCGTTGAAAAAACAAAGGGCGTCTTGATTTATGGGGGGCCGAGCGTCTCAAGTGCGATTGGCAGGAATGTGTGCATGGGGGTCAGGCTTTGATATTTTGCTGTTTTTCTGACAGCAGCGGCTTCGGCGGCGGCATATATATATATATATATATATATATATATATATATATATATATATATATATATATATATATATATATATATATATATATATATATATATATATATATATATATATTGCTCGTCTTTTTGCGAAAATCTCATGATCGATCTCAACCCAAAAGGAGACCCGGCCTCCACGCGGCGATACCATTGATGATATCGGACAGCGCCAAGAGATAAGGGGAAATACAGGTCAGCGTAGACGGCAAAAGACACTGGGACAAGTCTGTAGAATGAACGGCGACGGGTTAATAAAAGGTTTAGTGGTCGCGCACGCAGAAACGAAGAGCGATGGACGAAGAAAAGCAGGCCCCAGGGGAACGCCATGCATAGACCGCGGTCCAAATGCAGGGACATGAGTATATAGGCCTACTATTATATTAATATTAGTTTTTTGGCCATATTTCAACAAACACTAAAGATATCAGCATTAAATTTGGCAATTGCATCAAAAACATTCCCAGGTATATGGCCTATAAATTTCATTGAAATCGCCTTACACGCAGCCGAGATATTAGATATCACAAAGGGGTGCCTTTTTCACTTTTACACCCTGTACGCTGAGATGGAGAGCGACTAGAAGACGCGGAAATGACAGAAAATCGTTCAACACGCAATCAACGCCAGGTTCACGGAGGAGGAGGAGGAGAAGAAGGAGGAAGAGGAGGAGGAAGGAGGAGAAGGAGAAACATTAAACTGCGACTTATATTTCATTATAGTGGCACAATTCCACGCGACAACAATCTAATCTAATTCTAAACAGGGACGTCATTTCATTGTTCTCTATGGGTGGGGTGGGGGCAAGACTTTCGACTGCAAGGCAGGCAGTATTTTTTAAAATACCCATGCAGTATGCAAATTGGTTTTTATCCATAGTACATGTCACAAACGATACTACATAGTACATACCAGTGATTGTAATAAAATTGTAAAAACAATTGAGAATACAATGATTTTTTAAAACAAAGAAAATTCGCGACAATTTTTCCCCTAAAAATCAGGGGGAGGCAACAGCCCTCTGCGTCCCCAAATGACGTCCCTGATTCTAAATAAGAGCTCATAAATTCCATTGCATGAGTCCCCGCGCGAGTACTTTTATATAAGAATCGCAGAAATTCAGGCGATTGATTCAAAGCGAGAAAGCAGCAGGCATTAAACACTTATCGATTAAGCAAATGTTTATTCACGGTATTTTCAGTCAAGGCGGAAGATTTTGGAAGGGGCGGCAAATTTAAAATTTAAATTTTTTTCTAAGCGACGACATGGGCCGTGGGCGGCATGCACGAGTGCACGCTACGGCCTCTGGCGTCAAACACACCCTAGATCCGCCTCTGATATGAATGACTTTGGGGCGGTGGATTAGCCATGAGCCAGAGGAGGCAAAAGTGCGCGCTACGCCACTGGTTTCGTATTGACGTTTTGGCATCAACCAAACTAAAACTAGCTTCGTTCCTGGAATCGGGTCCAATTGGTTGTACCCCCTCCGTCTAAGACAGTGAAATTTGGGGAGAGGTCTTTCACCCGGGGGAATCCCCTCCTCTGGAATTCGCTGCCCGACATTGTGACCAACGCGACTAGTCTATAAATGTTCGCTACCAGACTAAAGACGCACTTGTTCAATATCTCATTTAAGTGCAATGTGTATAGCGCTCTTGATCTTCGCCTGCTATGACTATAGCGCTATATAAATTGGCTTAATAACTAACTAACTGACTAACTAACTAACTAAATGTATAGTTAGTTAGTTAGTTAGTAGGCTGATTTAAATAGCGCTATTGTACTAGCGGGCTAGTAGAGTCAAGAGTGCTTTGATAGTGTGTCCGGATAAAAAGTATGTCAACTCTATTTTCATTATAACTTTAAGAAAACTTGATTGATCTTTATAAAATTTTGCAGTTTGAAAGAGGAACATTATTTCAGATAGATACAAACATTGTCTGAAAAAGTTTACGACTTATATAATTTTATATATATATACTATATATATATATATATATATATATATATATATATATATATATATATATACATACATACATACATATATCCGGACACAGTGTAGGCTCTATACTGTATAATGTGCTTGACGCCAAAGATTAGCATCTGCCCAGTAATTGTATTACTCAGCGGAAACCAGACACCGTATATACCTTATGTAGATTTATCTATAGACGCGTCAGTAACTAGACTGTGGCTGGCTGACCCTGAAACCAAAGTACGGCACAAGGCAATGTACTGTACTTAGACGACACACTTTTATATCAGCTACAGCTGCTACATCATTGTGAAGAGCGATCGTGTTAAAAGTAGCGCTAGGCCTTTATAAGCAGCCTATTGGTTCCTTAGTAGGCCTAATCTTAAGTTTTGCTGACTACTGAGACAATATGAGACGCTTGAGTAGTTGACTGCTAATTAAAGCAATTAGTCTGTGCTATTGCGCGCGTGTAGCCATGCAGGGCCCGATTAAGGTCTGAGTGAGCCGCGCAGGCTGGGAAAAAAAGGCCGTCGCCTATATAGGCCTACCGAAAATCTCTGACAAGCAAAAAAAGGTCATCTCCCTCCAAATATCGTGCTGACAAGCAAGAAAAGGTCATCTCCCTTCCAAATATCGTGCTGACAAAAAAGTTAAAATCAAAAATCGCTATAAAATGAGTCAAGAAGATTGTCAGGCCTCCAGTTAGTATACTGGAAACTCATCCAAGTCCAAAAACACCTAAGCGTAAAAAGAGAAGGGCATGTTTGTATAAATCAGAGTGAGAACATTCATGAGTATTCTTGGGCAACCAACTTCTCAATAATAATAATAATTATGCACTTCTATAGCACCATTTCTAATACTCAAGGGTATCAATCGATGGTAAAATTAAAGTGCTTCAACTGTTTCAACTGTTCTATTGCAGTCGCTGTCAGGGCCATATTAAGACGGGGGCTGAGGGGGCTGTAGAGCCCTCCGGCCCATCATGAAAATAGGCCACCGATTTTCGAGATAACCATTTTTTGCTTGTCAACACGATTTGCAGCACCAGTGTTTATTCTAGCCACCTTGACATTGGGGGGGATTTTGAAATGTTTAAGGGGGAGACAAGGTCTGAGTCTCCACACTTGGGGGGATTTCCATCCCCCAGCCAACATATAAAAAAATTTGGGGAATTTTACAACTTGGGGGGAATCCCCCCCAGAGAAGGCCTAGAATAAACACTGTGCAGCACGATTTGGAAGGGAGATAACCTTTTTTTGCTTGTCAGAGATTTCCAGTATAGGCGACGGCCTTTTTTCTCAGCCCCAGGCCCACTCGGACCTTAATCCTGCCCTGCTCACTGTATTGACCATATTTTACACAATTGTGCCAAATTGCTTTAAAAGTTTTGTCCGTTGACGTAGAAAATCTGGTCTTCAAAAAGTTTTTGCTGAATTTTCCAACTCAGCCAACACGCGTGAAGAGTTCTTAGAATGTTTTGAGTTTTGTGAGGCAGAATTTTATTAAGTGATCAGGCATGCTCCAACTCGTTGGCTGAGCAGTTGAGCGTTTGCTAAAACAGCCGGAGGCCACTTAAAACCCATTTCCTTGCTTTGGGTGCTGGATGATTGCCCTGCGGCAATCTGGAAATCTCTTTCAGATCAGGAATAGTCTACGAAATTGCAAGTGATGATCAGTCTATACCATCCATGAACTATATTTATACTTTGTTCATTTCTTCATGTCAGAAACTTCAAGAAACTCAAGCTGGAGAGCAGCACAACAGTTTCTTGCGACTGTTAGAGGCTCGGAGCGCGATGCTATATTATTAAGAGAAATTTGATTGATTTTTAAAAACTTTATTCCCGCAAACATAATTTAATCAGCAACAACCAAAACGGAAGAGACCCATAGTCATACCAACACTCTGAATTACTAGATGCAAAAAGTAAGTAAGCAAACGATATACCACATATCACAACACGACCTCTACTTTATCATGGCGGCAAAGTTTTGAGACTCCTTTAAAAATTTAATTGTCATAAATTTATGATCTTGTTTCGATGTTTTTGTAATTTTGCCGAATTTAAGGAAAAAAACCACCAATCTTTCATGTTGTGAATAGAAGATATAACAAGATTTCGAGATTGTTTTATTTACAATTTATGTTAGATGTCATAATGTCCAAGGTCCTCTTGTTATTTCTTGCCACCTACACTGGCGTCCGGTATTTTGGAGACAGGGAACTGGCAACCATAATTTAAATAGAGTGGGGAAACGTCATGGTTATTAGCAGTCTACTTTCAGGTAGGCGGTAGGCCTAATGCTCTTTTAACCCTATAGACGGGAAAAAGGTCTGCTTAATAACTAATAAATTCACATGCTGTAACTGCTAGAAATGCCAGAGTATTTGAGGAGGAAAACAGTGGCGTCTCCAGAATTTGGCAAGTGGGGGAGGCCGTTCGGGTGACAACTTCTAAGCATGGGGCTAACTATCTGTTGCTAGGTATGTAGCAGTAAGTATAGTGTCCCAGCAGGGGGCCACAGACATGGACATGGGTCCATTTTTAAAACCCAACCCAACTCAACCCACCAATTTTCAAACCCAACCCAACCCACGGAAACAGCTGGGTTACTTGACCCAACCCAACCCAACCCATACCTAAAAATTTCTTAAATCCTCTTCATTTCATAGACCAACGGGAATGTATTCCATATAGCAGATTTCATATTTCTGGATGCCTTTAACTTGTATTTCCAGTTGCTCCTGTGAAAAGGCATCGAAACAGATTAACGGTAATTTGTAGTAATTTAAACAATCATTAATATGTAAACATTTGTACAATAAATCACAACAACCTGGCAACCCAACCCAACCCAACCCACCACAAAGTGAAAATTTCCGACCCAACCCAATCCAGCCCAACCCATGGGTGGACCCAACCCATGTCCATGTCTGGGGGCCAGGCATTCAATAAGGGGGCTCGGGTCCCCTGTGGAGCCGCCACTGGAGGGAAATAAGATCTCATGTTGACGTGGCGCATCATCTCGTTGAAAACAAACACTAATAAAGACTTCCCAAAATAGATACCGTAGCTACTACGGTAACAATACTGAAAGTTAATTAAATACTAGAACATTTATTTACTTGTTTACTTACTCCTTGAGACCTTGACAGCACTTCATGCAGATACAGTGTTTATTCTAGCCACCTTGACATCGGAGGGACTTTTAAATGTTTCGGGGGGGGGCACAAGGTCTGAGTCTCCAAAAACCTTGACAAGCAAAAAAAAGGTTATCATCCTTTCATCTTTTTAAAATGTGGTGAGAAGCAAAAAAAGTTATCTTCTTTTTAAAATATGGTGACAAGCAAAAAAGTCATCTTTCCGACCTCCCTATTATTTTTACCCTTCTCAAATGCCCTGGCAAGCAAAAAAATTGTCATCCTTACATTTTTCCCTCTCCAAAGAAATAAAAGCCCCCGTCGTCACACTTTTTTTTGGGGGGGGGGAGAGATTTCCATCCCCATGCAACATATATAAAATTGGGGGATTTAAAACTTGGGGAAAATCTCATCCCAGAGAAGGCCTAGAATAAATACTGCTTCAGATAAGTCTTGGGCGCTTCTTCGTTCTGTGTGCATTTCCGGTTATATTTCTCTTACAGATCAACATAGGCGGATTTAGAGTTTGAGATTTGGGTAGGCTAATATGGGGGATCTGGGGGGCTCGTCCCCAGAAGCTGATGTTATTTTTATGATTAAGTATCCCATTTTTCACTTGGAGATCACCATGAATTGATGACCATTTCAACAGTGACCAATTATAGTTAATAGTTCTGTTACAGTAAACAAGGGTGATTATATTATTTTACAAAGCAGCATAGTTTCGACAACTGTCGATAGTGGTACAACTATCTAATTGCCAATAATATACCTAAAAAATTATGACGTCATTCAGATTGAATCACGTGATATTAAAGTCTATGGATTGAATGCGTGGCACTGTGCTTTTATATGTAAATAAGTAAGTAAGTAACAAAAGAGGCTTAGACAGACCTGGTGTTGATGGAGAAAACATTTTTTTGGTGGGATTTGCCTTTAATAAAATCCGCCTATGCAGATCAAGTATGCTTTATAGTTATTCTTCGTCTTCGGTCTACCACTGCTCTTTGTTCTTTCAATCTAACGATCTACCGGTAATCTGTCAGACCGTCTTCTTTCGCCATCTATTTCCATTCCACTCCTCCTCCTTCTCTCTGTCTCTCGCTGTCTCTGTCTGTCTGTCTGTCTGTCTGTCTGTCTGTCTGTCTGTCTGTCTGTCTGTCTGTCTGTCTGTCTGTCTCTCTCTCTCTCTCTCTCTCTCTCTCTCTCTCTCTCTCTCTCTCTCTCTCTCTCTGAGACCTGCACAATATTAAAATCCTCGTAGGACTACAGTGCATTTGAAGTTTGAAGTTTGGCCTCTACTGCGTCTCGCGTGCTTTAATTGGTTGGTCTCGCATAGGCCGAGCTTGTTGGTTCTCTAAGACGTTGCCCGCCAATAGCATGCCGCTACCTCGTTGCAGCGGGTTGACCCAAAATCGGAACCCAACTCTCGAATACCTCGTGTGCGTTGACTGAATAAAGTATCCGAATGAAACTGCCGCCAAAGCACGTTGACTATCTCACGCGTTCACAATAATTTCAGAGATTTCATATTGTGAAAGACGCAGTATGATTACCGGTACATCAAATGCAAGGGAGAAATCCTCATCTGATAACGAAGCAGAAGTCTCCTCATCCTCTCCCACACCTGCGATTGGAAGTAAAAGTCTGGGGAAGAAATCGGAAGTGAACCAAGATGGCGGCTGGGGATGGATGGTTGTTCTGGGATCGTGCGTTTGTCAGTTCTTTCTGATCGGCATAAATCGTTCCATGGGAATTGTCTACATCTTGCTTCAGGAGAAGTTCAGCGCAACCGAGAAAGAGACCGCCCTTGCTGCATCCATATTCGTTTCTTTTCGAGCGCTCGGAGGTAAGACTTAACTCGCGCAATTCGCTAAGTAAATATGTGCACTTGCTCTTACTAGATTAACTGGACATATGATTAGCTTTATAATCCCAAAAAGATCACAGATAAAAGTGTGAAATTTTTCAAAAAACAAGCCTAAACCCACATGCATTTCTGGCCTGTGCATATAGTCATCACACGCTATACAGTATTATGCAGGTAAAGTCAATAAGAGAATGTGCGATACACGCAGTTTAACTACTAATAGTATACCAGTGGCGTAGCCATGCGGAGGTTGGGGTTAAAAGCCCCCTGGGTTGCCCGACCAAAAGGTTTTTATTGCGTATTATTCTGTAGGCGCAAGGTGAGCCAAAATCGGGTTTAAGGTAGCAAACAAGAACAAAAGAAAATAAAAATATCAATATAGTTGTATAGGCGCTGTCCGTTCGTTCGTATAGCTATAGGCTATAACTAACTTAATCAAGTAAAATAATAGGTGACGATCTTTTTTGCTTGTCAGGACTTTTCGACTTTGGGAATGGTCGTTCGTAACCCCTCTTCTTTGAAAAATCCTGGCTACGCCACTGAATAGTATGACACATTTCATTACATAAAATATGAAATGCAGGAGTCATATCTGACAGAAAGCTTCCAAGATTTCAGTAGAAATTACCATGCGGAAATATATATATATATATATATATATATATATATATATATATATATATATATATTATATATTAGCGCAAGCACGCTTGCCGTGCCTACGTAGTTAAATCCTACTCAACGACAACGAGTGTAGGGTTTCGGCGTTGACAGCAGGACCTGTTTTAAGAACAATTTATCAATGCACTAAACTCAGAAAATTTGTGGACATCCGCGCAAAAAAACAAGCAAAAAAGGTCGTCCGGAAAATTTATCACTGCACAAAGCACAGACAATTACATTTTACCACTGCACATTTTCATTTTATCACTGCACATTCTGTGTATCACTGCACGTTAAAACAGGCCCTGGTTGACAGCATACTGAGTAGAGTGAATTATAATATTACAGAATCAGGCAGAACATCTTGAAGCTCTCAAGTACCGGTATATAGGCCAAATGAATAGCGATATTGAGGAACGCTGGGTGAAGGAATACTTTTTTCAAAATCTAACGTGCATAGCGCTGTTCCCTCAAAGGTTGGCGTGGGAGTCAAAGTAGGACTCACCGGAGCTAGTGCAATTTATAAACTAGGTCATGCTACAATCGGCACGTTTTGTAGGCATTCAATTTTGTTGCAGGAGTGTCGTTTGCGTTCAAGTATACCCCTCCGTTATTGGAAGTCATGCGTCCAAACGTGAGGTTTTAAGGTAACATCGTTTTCCCGCGATCTCTGACTTACAATAAATTGTCTCCTTTATCATTCGGCTGGTCTACGATATTATAATAGAGGGCAATTTCGGAACTGACCGATTCCCGGTATGCTAAGTGTTGTTTCCAGCGTCAAGTTAGCATTGGACTAATTCAGACGCACCAAGCTCCTTTCATATAGCGGGCCACATAAAAGTCTTCGTGGTTGTTCGCAGGCCTGATTTGTACATAACATTAACACGAACTGCAGTAGGCCTATTACACAAAATAGTATATAAAAAGGCGTGTTCAAGAATTGTTTTAATTTTTTAAAATAATTTCTATCGTATGTAAGAAATTTGACTTTCATATATGTAATTTCCGATTTTCACATGTGTACATTAGGGTGGAGTGAAATTTTTTTTCTTCAATTCTCAAAAGCACTAGTCGTCAAAAGTTGTGTTTGGCACTATGTAAGTAACTTATATGCAAAATAAGACCTTTGAGACTTAATATCTTCTGCCACCTACCAGAGCTTTTGTGACGTCAGTGGTAGGCCTATATGATGTTCTATTTGCCTATGTCGACAACTGTAATGTTGCTAAATTTGTTCCACAAGTTATATTATTGTGCACTATACGAGTTTCAGTTAAGTTATGAATATATTGCACATAGGTATTCATTGTGTTAGATGTATTTGAGATAACAGTGTCATTTATTGATTTTTAGGCAATACAGCCTAAGTCGTTTTGCTAATATGGCCGAAGGGCGTAAAAACCTTGCGCAAAAACCAGGATATTGTCCTATCTTTGGTCTGCCAAAGAGAATTAGCTTGAATATGCTGCCTACTATTTTGGTTTCCGGTTTTGGCGCCTACGCGGCTGTCTGCACACGCTTGTACCTCTCTCATGCTTGTACCTCTCTGCAGAACGTCGGTATATGCCGAAAACAAACGACGAAACCAAGGCACATCTCGTGCCTTGGTTTCGTCGTTTTCTCGGCATATACCGACGTTCTGCACTTGGTTTCTGCGCCAACCGCGAGGACTGCATTCCACTCATCGGTTTTCCGCAGAGTCTCTTGCCGTTCTCTACTTTTCCTCGTCGTTCTGGAATGTTATCGGTCGGCCGCCGCCGCCGCCGTCGTTGAGGAGTCCGCCAACAGTGTCGGCCATTAATGGCTGCCCGCGAGAAATTTCGACGTGACTGCGTGTGAGCTCTCATTCCGGACTTTGCTAACTTCGTCGAATTTGCCGATTTCGGCGACGGACTACTTTTCTCACGGAAGACCGCTTCTTCGGAGTTCAGCGCTGGATGTTAGGCTACCGAGCGGAAAACTCCTACTACCAACCTGCGGCCCATTATTGCCATTAACATCATCTTCCGTTCCTCGTTGACCTGTCAATGCGGCTACAATTTTCTTGTGAAGGACCGCTTCTAACGGACCGTATTTTTACACGGCATCGAGTTATTTCCATCAAACGAGTGGATTTTTAACATCGCCACCTTCGGACCTTCATTGACATGTCAGCGTTTTTAAAGTGCTATCTAAATCACCCTGGACACAAACATAAACATACTGTTGAAGACTTGGCTTAATTTAAGGAGTAGCTTACAAATTGGTTAGACTAGCTTTATGCACTCACCCAAAAGAGAACCAGCTGTTTAAGAGAGTTCGGTTGCCTTTACAAATAGAATAAAATACATTTGGACATAAACTGAGCATTTTCAGATCTAGGCTTAAAACACATCTCTTCCGATTAGCATTTCCTCCATAGTCTGTCTTGCTGTTTCCCTCTGACTGATCTCTGGAATGACCTGGTCTTTTGCGGATGGATTTGAAGTACCATCGATTGATAACCTTGAGTATTAGAAATGGTGCTATAGAAGTGCATAATTATTATTTATTATTATTATTATATTCATCTATTCCACCTTTTCAACTATTAGGATTGTGAAGCTCGTTCGATTTCATCATCATGACCGTGATTTCACCTTGACATTAATCAATCGTCACAAGTTTAGGCGACATTAACAACATCAGCAAAAGGTTCACACGCCTTAAATAAAGTAAATTTGCTTAAACATATAGTGTTTTTCTTGTATTCAGCCGCATACACGCGTGCCAGATGAAGAGCTTCAGCGGCCCGTATGTTTGACACCCTCTGGACTAATTTGTTCACTGTAATATGAGTTTAGGTCGACTGCAAATTAGGTCGATTTTCTTCATAAACTGGTTCACTCTGAACTTTCAAGTGAGCTGGCGGTGTGCGTTAATTCAACGTAGACTCGCGAAGGCACGAAATGGGTCAAAACATCCGGATTATCATGTGGACATCATAATTAATTTTGAAAATTTTAAGCTAGGATACTTTATTTAAAGAGTATCAAAAGGAGTTTTAATTTATAGTAATAAAATTAAATTGCAAACATTAAATTAAATTAAATTGCATTAAATATCAAATTAAATTGCAATATCGAAAATGTCTTTGAAATACGACACAGGATCTGCTGTACGGTTACTACGGTAGCTTCGAAAGTTCAATATCGAATTCAATAGCAAAGAAACAGCATATATTGAGATACATTTGGTCTAATACATATTCTGTCCATAAAACTAACAATGCATTTATCACCAGTTATAATATACAGGCCTATTTCAATCAATTAATTATCAATCATGGCATTCCAAATCCATCTTCAAAAGATTGTATCAATCAATCCCATAGATCAGTCATAGATCAATCAATCATAGATCAGTCGTATTAATGTCATCTCCTCCAGTTGGCTATTCCCAGGCCCGCCGCGAGGAAGCAGGAGAATCAAATGCCCAGGGCCCAGGCGATCTGTAATGGGCCCGGGTGGGTTCGCAAAATGTTATCTCATGCAATACTATTTAATATTATGAATACGTTGAAGGCGCTTGGGGGAGAGGCATCGAAGGCATTGCTTGTACTCTAACGCCCTGAAAAGTCTGTCAAGCATAAAAATGTCATAACTTTTCACACTTGATTTGTATACTTTTGTATATTTTTTTGAAAACTTTAGAACCGTTTTTGGAACAAACTTCTAAAAATATAAACTTTCAAACTTTTAGGGACCCGTGACTGCCCTGCCCAGGGACCCGGAATTTCACTCGAGGGGCCTGGCTATTCCTCATAGACTGTCTCTCTGCTTCCACGCTCGGAATAATATCTGAAATGACCTGGTCTTTTGCGAATGGATTTGGAGTAGGTCTACCATCGATTGAAACCTTTTTGAGCATTAGAACTGCTGCTTAGAAAATGCAAAGCAATAATTATTCTATACCAAAATAATGAATATGGATACTGAGATAATGAATATGGATACTAAGATAATGAATATGGATACTAAGATAATGAATATGGATACTAAGATAATGAATATGGATACTGGTTCGAAATATAAATTATGCAAAAAATTACTTAGAGGAAGGAAAGGCAGGCAGCGGATGATTTAGTAGACTGTCTTAAAACATTACACAGATTCACAATAGAATCAGTAATTCGACTGGTGTACGAAAGAGACGAATGGAGAAAAATGATCCATAAGCTGTTAAGACTAGTGTGTACTTGGCTACAAAAATGAGGCCCCCTGGAGATTGTTGACCTCATAGGCACATCAGTCACAATTGCAACCATTTCCTGCTCAAGTGGACTAATATTAATTATGAAGCTGTGTTCTAACTGTTGGTATATTTCATTAGACAAGCTAATGTATGCTAATATGAGAAGCTATACCAAAAGTTATATAGGCCTACATGCCACTATTTTCTGGACTTGTCACTACGTGGTCAGCAGTACTCATCACGGGTTAGGACAAGACGAAACGGTATGTGACCTGCGGTACTTGACCGAAGGCAAATAAAGTGTAAGTAAGTAAGTAAAATCTCGTTAATTTCTAAAGCGCTTTCAAAAGATGCACCGAAGTAGCTCCTTATTCCTATGCGCTAACTTGAAAAGTGAAGCAGTTTTCGACAGGAATTCGGTCCAAATTGCCGCAGTTTTTGGAGCAATAAATAAAATTGTTGACATAACTTTCAGAGTAATAACAAACGCTCGCTAATTATTTGACTAATGAGTGATGTAGGATCTATCTCTGATTAATAATTATGGATTATGGGTTGTATTGCCAGTATTGGGTATGAAAGCCAGTAGATGTCGATCTTCTCTCTAATAAGATGAGTAGTTGCATCAACTATAGTTGCTGTTGCCCATCGGTGCCTTCGTGGTCTAGCACAGCGGTATACATCAGCTGGTTTCCGCAAAGTAACTGACATCGACTCTAATCGACGCCTACTGTAAAACCAGAGTCCACGTGTAGCTCCATCAACATGTCACGTCACCATTGGCGGCCGCATGTTGTGGTGGCCGCTGCCAAAGTATGGAATACTGCAGTCTGCCTTCATCAGTAACCCTGACAAAGACACTAGTCTAGAAGTATTTAAGCGAGAACTAAAAACTACACGGTTTGCTGTTATCTGGAACAGGGATTTATACTGTCAGATTTACTGTAGACTATTTTCAATAATTATTGTTAAGTGTCCTAGCAGTACTTGAAACTCACGATATGCCATCCTAATCAGTTCCTGATTATTTTATTTATTATTATTATTATTATTATTATTATTATTATTATTATTATTATTTATTATTATTATTGCTGTAATTATTATTAGCTAATGCACCAGGTTTGAGCGCGCTTTTGTTTAATTTTGCAACAAGTTCCAACAACAGCTTTACCTTGATATAATGATATTAAGTTGCACAACTAACTCTGCAGGTTGCATTTGTTTAAAGCTAACATTTGAAAAATCTGTTAGCAATCTTTTGCTTATTGCAATGTTGGCAACAGTAAGAAGAAGGAAGATTTGAAAAATACGAAACCGAAACCATCTTATTATAAAGTCGATGTGGTTCTAGTGCACAGGTCTTTTCAGTTGAATTTTTGGTTATCTATTGTTTACTTATTTATTTCTTGAATTACTTTTGCTTCAAGGTCCTTTGGCTAGTAAGCTGTCCGATCGGTTTGGTTGTCGTGCCGTGACTGTGACGGGAGGTGTCTTGCTGTGTCTCGGTCTCGTCATGAGCGCCTTTGCAGTCAACCTAATCAACGTCTACATCACTTTCGGATTAGTCGCAGGTTTGTCGACGAAGCTTGCGTATCTCCACAAACAATAATTATTATCTGAACATATTTTGTTATTTCCTCATTCGCACTGATGGTATTTGAAGTGACGAGTGCAGTTGAAATCCCATGGACAAAGTAATATCATTCCAATTAATTAATCTCTTTTGTGTGAATACAAGATATCGCGATGTGCTAGGCAGCTAGGGGATACCAATCACCATCGGCTAATGAAGACGGAGGCCTACGAAGACTGGATATCCAGCGAAGTAGCTTCGCACAATGTAGCAAATTGTAAGGCAGGATGTAGGACCAATGCTAAATGTGATATATTATAATATTTCAGTAATGGCGTGGCTGATTAATTGATTGGCACATGACAGCACATGTCGTGATCATCGGCAACGCCCCCAGAAGAAAAATTGCATCTACTGTAAAAACTGCAATTTGTCGGAGAGAAAATTATTAATCATATCCAAATCCATGGTTAATGAATGAACTGCTCGCAGGGATATTTGACACCCCCAGTTTGAGACCGACACCCCCCAACAGCCTCCCCAATTTCAGCTATGGGATGAAGACTTTTTTGACAGGGGACCCTAGAATTTACCGACACCCCCCACCTCCACCCCAATTGATAATCCTAGAAATACTCGTCTTGTGGCCCAAGTGAACTTTTCTTGGTTTGTCAGAAGCATCGATGAAAATTTCTACCAACTTTGCAGCAATGTGGAAGACGAGCAATGTATAAGTAAGGGTCATAAAACAAGGCCACAACAAGCCTTCAATAGATTTAAGAAATCATGCATAGACTTTTCAACTTCAACAATATGCTATCAAGGTAATGCTATATCTGATAAAATCTATTCTCTTGTTAAGGTTTCGGAGGCGTCCTCGTTTTCAGTCCCTCTTATATTGCTGTTAGCGAATGGTTTGACAAGAAAAAGGGTAAAGCGATGTCCTTTTCAACTCTCGGTACCGGGTTCGGTTCTATTGTAATGGCGCCCACGGTGAGCGCCATCGTAGCCTATCACGGTTACTTCGGTACTATGCTGCTCACCGGCGCTCTGATGCTCCACTGCTCGGTAGGCGGCGCTCTGTACCGAAAACCTCCAAAGAATTTATCGTCAGATGAAAACGAAGAGATCGTCGTCGCAGATGAAGGATTCCATTCAGAGCCACCGACTAGTGACGTAGATAAAGAAACTCCGATCAACGGAGATGCGCGCGAATTCTCTTCGACGACAGACCAGTCTCTAGATTTAGAGGATGAAGATGCTGAAAAACTGCGCGCCAGCAATCAATGCGACGAAGCAAAACTTGAAGTACACCTAACTCGATTGGAAAACTCGTCCGCAAGAGATCTCCGTCAAATTTCCAAACCTACCGAAGTCGATTTGGCGTCTTCGCTTGAACAAAAGTCGAATCGACGACTGAGATTGCTCTCGTGCGCTCGGTCTTCTCTGTGCTGCAACATTCCGTTCGTTATCTACTGCCTCATGATAACTGCCACCCAGGGATGCATTCAGTCGGTGCTCATCTTTCTTCCCGGAAGGGGACGAGAACTGGGGGCGTCTAGGGAACAAGCCGCTCTGCTTCTCACGATCTTTGGCTTGTCTGATATGGTCGGTCGTTTCGTCTTTGGATTCATATTCGATGTAAAGTTTCTTCGTTCGCGTAGAACTCATCTCTACACGGGTATAGCGGCTTGCTTTGCCGTCTTTGCAGTACTGCTCGGTTTCATGCCTTCGTACCTGTCGTTGGCTTCAGTTACAGTTCTTGTGGCGTTTTTCGAAGGCGGAGCGCACAGCCAGCGAGCGACGAACGTGACTGATCTGGTGAAACCGTCTCAGATGTCGATTGGCGTTGGGTTGGTCATATTTTCTCAGGGAGTCGGAAACTTCTACGGTCCTCTAGTCGGAGGTGATTAAAATTAGTCTCGCATATTTAAAAACTTCTTTCAAATTTCTATCAATCGCCGTTTTGCAAGCTATTAGCTATCAGAGGGTAGCCAGGAATTTGATTTGGGGGGAGTATAAATTTTTAAAAACTTTGAAAATCTTCACAAAACGCATTAAAAACTTTCAGTTAGCTTGATTTTTGGGGTATATATATACCGATATACCCCGTAACGACGGGGGTATATCGGTATATCGTCCTCTTAGCTATGACCCAATTCGTCACCTTTGACCTTATATTTGCATTTGATCTTGCATTTGTATTCAACTAAGGTTACGTTTTCTTTCCGTGTGTGCTTTACTGTGTGATATAATCCTATATTTAATCTTACCAGTGAATTGGACGTTACTTTAGTCACATGCTTTGTTTGTTTTCAGGAGCGCTTAAAGATCACACGCGTTCATTTGCCAGCTGCTTCATCTTTGGAGGCGCAACTCTGCTGGCGGCTTGTACGTTGACGGCACTGCACAGTATGGTTCGACACCGTAACGGCGTCAACAGGAAGAAGATCCAAAACCGTCAAATGGACCAAATTTAGGAAAGATCTATTTAATCTGGGCGCTAAAATTAACACAAGAACTGATCATTTCTTGAATTACTTCAGGATAAAAGTTCGAGATTTTCGCTAAGATACTGTTGACAAGATTTTGACAAACGCTCTAAAGTATTGTTATCAAACTGTGTACAATTAGATACTACAATGGCATTAATATATCATGATATTATCATCAGGGACGGCGCTGGAGAGGGGTCCGCGGGTCCGGACCCACCCAGCCTCGGGCAGGGGTAACCGAGCAAATCGTGCAAATCCGCAGAGAAATTTTGATTTGGGGAGAGGGGCAGGCTGAGCCGGTATAGCATAATATTATAATGATTCCCATATAATAATAACCCCCCTCATTATTATATATATAATAGTGACTCCCCATCATTATAATATATATAATAATAACTCTCTATATTATAATAACTCCCAGAAGAAGTAGGCCTATTTCAACTAAATTCAAATTTATATGTTAGGCCTATTTATTTACCAAGTGAGGCAACTTTTAACATTGATGATTTTCTTAAAGTAAACGCAAAATCCTTGAAACATCGTAAAATGTCAACATTCATGTAATGTACATAATTATGCATATTTAAAATGTTAGTAGAGATCACAAATATAAATCTATTTTCGTTAGTTTCGGGTTTCGTCTTTTAAATTTCTTCTTTGCAGATTTAGAAAATGGATGCAAATGGATGCAACTTATGATGCTGGTGCTTTTCTCTATGTCAAATTCAGATAATGGAACAGCTGTTGATGCTGGCAGTCCATGCCGTTTTCTCTGAGTTGTCAAATTAAGATAATGGCTCGCAGTGCAGGATAATCCTAATCCAACTAGAAATACCCAATCATTGAATCCAACAACATTTCAATGATGTACTGTACATACGCCACAGTCCTCGCACGTTTAATTAGGCTATGAGTTAAAATAAAATGACCATTTGTGATATGTACGTTAAAATGTACGTTAAAATTGCACAATATACAAAAATTGTTACCAATAGCAATATACCCTCTGACGCTGCAATGATATAAACCGTGTTAAATACGATTCTATACAATTTTTACCAATAGCAACGTCGTCTTCGAACATCGCCCACCAACGCATATAAGGACTAAACCGTCTACCAATAGTCAACCAATCAGAATAGGTAACAGACATACAGAATAAGGATTTTAATATTATAGATATAGAGCGGGCTCGGTTCGGATGTAGTGTGGTGGTCTTAGATTGAGTTGGTTGTGCAGTCTTATTTTTGCAGAAGTCGAGTCGATTTGAAAATATTTATTTAGAATACTTATCGACGACTATACTGCTTTAGATTTGAAATTTAGTCAGTTGGCTGAGAAGGTGACCCAGCGCTGACAGTTCCACAATCACAACTAACTCTTATGCAATCAACCTTCGATTATATCAGAGTTTTCGTCCTTTTAACCTACGCAATAAACTGCGCAATAATATCTGCCTTAGAACGTTCTCGAACTGGTAAACAGTTAAAAATTGTGTTTACAGAGAACTAAAGATGTCGTCTCTATTACATCAAAACAAGGTATGGGGTGGGAGAGTGATGTATGTCGTCCTTTCGTCCTTTTGTCAGGGTTCGCTAATCTAGTACCATGCAAGGTCTCAGGTCTGCTACCTCTGCTCGATACACTGCTGGCAAGAGCTGGCATCACTCGTGATCGGCGTTGTCTTCCTTCTAGATCAGCTTCAAAAGTTCCCCGTATATGATACCCCCGTTAACAGCCTTGTCCTTAATTAAATCCAACTCTGGCAAACAGTAGACCGTTGTTGATTTCAAATGCAATATCCTGAAAATCGGTCTCCTAGGCTGTTTCATATTCTTATGTGATTTCAAGTTCATCTTCCCATCTAATAAAATATTCGGACTGGGGCTATGACCCACCCGTCTCCACATATACTGACAGGATATTGTTGCTGGCCAATGTAGTATACCTTTGCTTCAGCTGTGTTGCTTCTGAAAAACTAAGGGAGTTATTATAATATAGAGAGAATTATATATATATAGGCCTATATATATAATGAGGGGGAGTCATTATATTATTATCTATAATAATGAGGTGGGAGTTATTATTATATAGGAGTCATTATAATATGCTACACCGGGTCCTGGTTGTGTATATTGCGTTAGACCAGCGGTTCTCAACCTGTGGGTCGCGACCCCCAAGGGGGTCGAATGACGATTTGCCAGGGGTCGCCCGAGACCATCAGAAATATGCGGTTGTCTCTTTTCTTGTTACTGTACAAAATTTCCTCAGTGGTAGTTACGACGTACTAGTTGTTTTACTATAATTGTCATTCGAGGATAGATATGGAGACAATTAAATAATAACGATTTCGAACATTTTTATTGTCACAGCATTATTATTTTTAGCAGTTTACATTGCGAACGAAAATAATTTTACCGTTGGGGGGTCGCCACATCATGGGGAATTGAATTAAAAGGGTCGCGGCACTATAAAGGTTGAGAACCGCTGCGTTAGACCCACCCAGCCAACAAACCCAGCGCCGCTCCTGATTATCATTCAACCTCGGAGTTGGACGAATCAATGACCAAAATTTTCGCGGTCGTAATATAGGACCCAGCGTCCTGGTCTCTTCTCAGGGACAAGCAAGTTTCACTAGCTTCGAATAATTCACATGAACGTGCATCACCTTTAGGCGATGTGTGTTAGCCTACCGAGCCTTGAATGACCCTTTCTGCCTACTTCTTCTACTGCGTGATCTACTCGGTCTTTTCCAGATCTACGTCGAATGATCGTCGTTCTCTACTCGGTTCCAGCAGTCGTGTTCAACTGCTGTTCCTTCCTCCGGCCATAGTCGCAACTCGCAAAGTTTGGTGACTGATTAGCTTTGCGCGGCCATCCAATTTTATGGAATTCCTTGCTCAAGAACGTTACAATAACTAACTGTATTGTGTTATTTATGAAAAAACATTTTAAAGACTCGCTTGTTATAACATCTCATACAAATGACAGTTGTTAAAGCGCAATTAACTGGTCCTCGTCATGATCGCTGCGCTATATAAATGTATCAGTAATAATAGGCCTAATAATAATAATAATAATAATAATAATAATAATAATAATAATAATAATAATAATACGGCCAATAGCCTATTCTGTAAAACAACCAGTTAAAAAATTAAAAAAAATAAACGAAACCAGTGTTTAAAGGCTCCTGGAGGGGAACTGAAAAAGCCGGGGGAGAAAGACAAAGCCGGGAGAATTCTGCTAGGGGGCCGCTGTTAGTCCAGATACAATTTCCGGGAGGAAAAAGGGAGAAAAATTCTCCCTGGGACATTAAACACTCCGAAACAGAACACTGACCGTTATTTGCCCATAGCTGGAAGTAATGACGAGACATGGAATGGATTAATTATTAATTTATTATAAACCATATAGAGAGGAATCTCAGAGTAATCTTGCCTCGATGATAATTAATAAGAGGGCGTCACCATAATTTAATTTAGCCTAATAATTTAATAATAATAATTTAATAATTTAAACGTTACGTCATGCGATTCTTAGATCCATGACTTCGTGGCTCAGTGGCTGTACGATCCAACGATCCAACTGCTTGATTGTGATTGTTTATTCTAGCCACCTAGACATTGAGGGGAATTTTTTTGGGGGGACAGACATTGGGGAGGTCACACTACTGGCAAAAATGTCAAAATTTAGGGGGAATTTTCAAACTTGAGGGTGTGTGGGGGGAATCCCCCAGAGAAGGCCTAGAATAAAATCGGTCTAAGTGGCGTTGTGCGACCAGTTTTCGTCAGAACACCGAAGTTAGGCAACGTCGAGCGCGGTTAGTACTTGGATGGGTGAACATCCTGGAATCTAGTTGTTGGGGGCGGAAGATGGCAGAGTGGGTTACGTGCTGGGGCGTCAGGCTGACGGAGCGGGTTCAAGCCCCATTAGTGCCCCTAGTGGCTTTCACGCAGGCAGTAATGCCTCCTAAGCCACTTTAAATCATGCTAAGTTCTAAGTTCAATAAACACAGATTGTGATGCAAATTTCCCTTAATAAAAGGTGAGCCTATAAGCCCTAATCTCTAAAGTTTCGCCTGGATGCATATTTTCCAAAAGTCTACTCCATGGGTCTTAGCGTGAACTTAGCGTGATTTAAAGTGGCTTAGGAAGCAAGACGCAGAGAGGAATGGAAACAATGGAGCGATGAACCTGTCCCAGGACAGAGAACATGATGAGGAGGCATTACTGCCTGAGTGCCTGTGTGAAAGCCACTAGGGGCACTAACGGGCAGTGGCGGCTTCACCGGGGGGGGCAGGGGGCCCGTGCCCCCTATAGAGTGCCTGGCCCCCCAGTGGCCCTCTCCAGTTGGGACCCTATACTTAATGCTACATGCATTAAACAACAAATGGTTGGCCCCATGATTAGAAGTTGCCACCCCAACGGCCCCCTCTTGCCAAATCCTAGAGCCGCCACTGATAACGGGGCTTGAACCCGCTCCGTCAGCCTGCCGCTTCAGCGCGTAAGACACTCTGCCATCTTCCGCCCCCTCAAAAGTTTTTCAGCCGCGGGCCACATTGCTGCCTTCTGGCGGCTCCGCGGCCCGCATAGGCCTACACAAGAAACTAAATTCAGTAATGAGTGAATGAATAACAGACTATTAATTATTGCTACAGACTGCAGAATATCAGTTGCAATTGAAATGCTTTTTAGCTACTGTGCGATAAATGAAACTGATAGAATTCTGATAAAATTAGGTCTACATAAAGACTGTGGTAAAAAGTACGGATTTTTATTTTTCATCAGATAATGCTGATCTGCGACAGAATTTAGCATAGGCTACTTCATCTAAGGAAACGTCAGGACTGGAAACGCCAGAATGTAGACCTACACTGTACTGTAAAAGTCTTGATTTCACTCCATTATATATATATATATATATATATATATATATATATATATATATAATGGAGTGAATAATATATAACGCTTCTTCGAGCGGGCATTCCATCTGTCAAAGAACCACCCGATCTCTCGCGTTCTGACGGTAGAAGACCGGACGGCCTCACCCTGATCCCGTGGCACGCCGGCCGTAGCCTGATTTGGGACGTAACCGTGGCAGACACAGTCGCTGCCACCCATCTACCCATCACGTCTTTGTTGGTGCGGCTGCTGAGGCAGCAGCAGTTCGCAAAAATACTAAATACGCAGATCTGACAACAGATTACAATTTCCTGCCATTGGCCTTTGAGTCCTTCGGGCCAATAAGTCTCGATCAGATTTTCATCAGACAACTAGGTCGTCGAATTTGAGTCTTCCGGAGTGAGCTTTTGTTTCAGCGCTTGTCTAGCCATACAGCGCTTCAACGCAATATCGTTTCGAGGAACTTTTTTACCTCGAAGGGACACACACATTAATTTTTGTCTCCGGACAATTTTTTTCTCATAAGACCTTCGGGAATACGAGTGCAATATATATATATATATATATATATATATATCCTGGAACCTGTCTGTGTGGGATATGATCATGGTTGAACTTTGGACTACTAGTTGGCCAAAGGCGTCGATCCACTTAGAATATTGGGGGGACCCAAACCTCTGAAGTTAGGCACATGAAAAGTTGATGCTGTAATTTCTCGTTGTTGCATATATATATATATATATATATATATATATATATATATATATATATATATATATTATATCCAAATTTTACAAGATTTACTTACTTACTTACTTACTTTGTTTATATGGGTGATATAAAGCATAATTTTTATTTACTTTTGGGTTTGTTCAATGACTTTTAATTAATTAAGCTATTTAATGTTTATAAAGGCAAAATTCAAGTTCTGCAGTCTGCACCACTAAAAAATGGCCAAACAATAAAAGTAGGCATGTATACCTGTCCCTTGAGTAGTCTATCAGTAATCTCAATTGAGTGTTGAGCCCAAGGTGCAGAGCAAAATGAAAAGTTTGACAAATAAAAAGAGTCCAGGTTTCGTGGGCAACATCTTAAATGATATTGCATTGTCGCTTACGAGACATTATTAAATTTTTATTTTCTGCTACTCGGATTTAGACGTCTAAACAGTTAACATCTTAGTTCAAACAAGAGAAATGTTTTAAACAGTCAGTTGACTCAGTTGTAATCTTCATATAATTTAGACGCTTCAGCCGTGATTTCGATAAACCCATACGATTTATCTTAAATTATCTAAACTTCTAAAGAGTTAAACGCCATTCTCTCAGCAGGGTGGCGCAGTGACCCTCCTCCATGTTACTAACGCATCAACGCTGTTGACAGCCATCAACTATCTACTGTAAATCTAGTAAATTCGGCTCACAAGCATCTTGACATCATTCCCATGATGACCGTTAAGTGACATGAAAGTTTACACTTAGAGTCAATCAACCAGATACCAGATTCCTACAGTGCAGTGACGGCTCCAGGATTTGGCAAGTAGGGGCCGTTGGGGTGGCAACTTCTAATCATGGGGCCAACCATTTGCTGTGTAATGTATGTAGCATTAAGTATAGGTCCCAATGGGCCACTGGGGCCAGGCACTCAATAGGGGCACGGCCTCTGACTCCCCGGCGGAGCTGTGGTAAAAGTGTGACATGAATTTTTAATTTAGGATCAATCAGGTACATCTTAATACAGATGTCCCTGGGTCAATCAACCAGATACCAGATTCCTACAGTCGGACTGCTTGTTCGTCCCCAGTGTATTAATTATCAGGTTTAAAAGATTCATATTTGCAGGCAATCTGGATAAACAGTCACGGTACTCCAGTGACTGTGTCAAACTACTGAAACTGAGCAAACGTTAAAGGGCCTACATGTTGGAGTTGGGGTCATTGATGAACAAATGCTGAGCCCATTAAATCAATGGAGAGAATAGGCCCCCGTGGATCGCCATTTCTGAACCGAAACTCCAAAAATATTAAATTTCAAAAATAGAAATTTCAGGAATAGCATGCATTGAGACTGGAAAATGTGTTAACTGGTATATAAAAATGTTGAAATATTGGGGTGCCCAACAAGTGCTGGGCCCCCTGTCCGAATTATTGTGGGGGGGTTGAACTTTGGATTGACTGTAGTTGGCAGTGGCGTAGCCAGCGTATGCAAAGTGGGGTTGTTAACTGGAGGTACTATGCAACTGAGCACAAGCGGGGGCCGCGGCCACACCCCACTGCCCCTCATTTAACCAAATGTCAACTGATCTACATAAATTGTGTTGAACATGTTTTTTTGAAATCGGGTTGTTTGAACAACCCCTAACAACCCCGTGGCTACGCCACTGCTAGTCGGTCGTTCACCTCGCTGCTAGCGTCTGACTGTTTTCGCCAAGATGACTGTTTCTGCGTCTTTCTAATGGCCTACGTCGTCTTCATTATTCATCTGTCAGTGGCTGCAGACAGACATTCTACTCATCGGTAACATCTTTCTTCGACAACCAAACGCACCGAATCGATTCACAGTAAATATTGTAGCTGCATTTTTAAAAAAATTCAGCCACTTCGTCTGCTGTGTTCTTGAGAGAATATGAAAGACCTTTTTCACTGACTTCTAAGACCAATGTGAAATTCAGCCAGACATTCGCGACGATAGATTGTTCTAGAAGTCGAGACATTCAGTAATTTCACACGGTGAGATTATACGCACAATGACCTCAAATGTCGAGGAGAGATCGTCTCCAGTTGCTTCGTCCTCTCCCACACCTGCGATTGGAAGTAAAAGTCGGAGGAAGAAATCGGAAGTGAATCAAGATGGCGGCTGGGGATGGATGGTTGTTCTGGGATCGTGCATTTGTCAGTTCTTTCTGATCGGCATACAACGTTCCATGGGAATTGTCTACATCTTGCTTCAGGAAAAGTTCAGCGCAACTGAGAAAGAGGCTGCCCTTGCTACATCCATTTTCGTTTCTTTTCGAGCACTCGGAGGTAGGCTCTAATGTTCGTAGCCTATTCCTTAAAGTTAAATGTTGCAAAATACAGTGTATCTGGATCAGTGGCGTGCAGAGTGGTGGGCGCCCAGGGCCAAGTGGATAAAAATTGTTTGACGAGCAAAAACAAAAGGTCGCCGATAGTGGCGTTTCCACGTGGGGGATGAGTGGGGATTCATCCCTCACCGGACTTTTCTTTGCTTGTGAAACTTATTTTTGGGTAAAGTCTAGTAAGACTAAGGGGAAAAACTGTGGGTGACCTTTTTTTGCTTGTCAACCTATTTTTCGGTAAAAGTGTAGTAAAATTAGAGAAAGAATTCTCTTTGGTCAGTCTTTTTCGGCAAAGTTTTATTGATTTTTCCTTCACTTTTCATCCCCCAACGTCCTATGAATTCATTTCATCCCCTACCAAGAAATCCTGGAACCGCCACTGGTCGCCGAGTCAATGTTGGCTTTTGGCGCCACTATCTGGTCGACACCCGGGGCCACAGCCCCACCGCCCCTCTTCTGGTATTTATGTAGATCTCTATTATAAGAACGACGCTTGGAGCAACCATGATTTGCAAATTTTGTTTGCAAGCTTGAGACTATAGAAATAAACTTTCAATAGGTTCAGAAAACTTACACGCAACTTGTACAGTACATACTGTACTTTCCGATGACTTGAAAGACAAACCGTAGATCTAAGAGTCTAAATACCAGCCAACATATTGCAACTGCATGAGGAATGCATTCGCACTCAAGAGACAAATTATTGTCCCAACAGTTAAGTCAGAAGATTGTCTGCAGTTCAATCAATAACGTCGTCATAGACAGTAATAATATTTATCTTGTTGATTAAATAAATGCAATCATATAGGGGCAAATTCAATTACTACTACTACTACTACTACTACTACTACTACTACTACTACTACTACTACTACTACTACTACTACTACTACTACTACTACTACTACTACTACTACTACTACTACTACTACTACTGCTATTATTACTGCTGCTGCTGCTATTATTATTATTGCTGCTACTGCTACTGCTACTGCTACTACTGCTACTACTACTACTACTACTACTACTACTACTACTACTACTACTACTACTACTACTACCACTACTACTACTACCACTACTATTACTACTACTACTACTACTACTACCACTACTACTATTATTATTATTATTATTATTATTATTACTACTACTACTACTACTACTACTACTACTACTACTCAGTGATATTACTAACTAAATTTTTTAGTTAAACTTTAACTAAACTTTTTGGCAATCAAGCAGTTTAACTTTTTAAGTAACTAACTTTTCACTGTAGTAGTTTAACTTTAACTGATAACTAAAGAAAAGCAGTTTAACTTATTACTTTAACTTTTAAACTTTGATGGCTGAATAGCTGTAAAACTAGGACAAGCTGCAAGAACAAATTTACGATTATAATTTCAGAGGATTCAATTTTAACAATAAATATAATAATTTTCTAGTAATAATAATAAATTTTCATAATTTTCAGGTAATTATGCGGTTGACATATCTTCTGGATGGCCAATGGACGCTGACTTAGACTGTCCTGAAAGTGGCATAGAATCTCAATAACGATCAGTTTAACTATTTGCCAGTTGCCGTGACTAAAAAATTTCAGTTTAACTAATGCCTAACTAAACTTTTACCCAAGCAGTTTAACTTTTGATGCAACTAAAAAAGTAGTTTAACAAAAGTTAACTAATTTTTAGTTAGGTTTGTCATCACTGCTACTACTACTATACTACTACTACCGCTGACAATTACTACTATTTTGACAACTACTTTTTTATTAGTTGGACAATTTGTATAGCGCAATAGCATGACAGTCTTTTGGCAGAGTGGCCAAAGACAAGAGTGCTTTACAATACTACATATACCCGATGGTGAATAGGTGAGTCTTAAGATTACTAAGAAAAGTCCGAGAGAGTCAGAGGATTCAATGGATTTACTGGTTGAAGAGATTTTCTAGTTGATTTATATTTAGGCACTGTTGGCTTTTCGTTTTAATGATTTATCTGCTGGATGGCAATGGACGCCGGTTGCTTCAAGGTCCTTTGGCTAGTAAGCTGTCCGATCGGTTTGGTTGTCGTGCCGTGACTGTGACGGGAGGTGTCTTGCTGTGTCTTGGTCTCGTCATGAGCGCCTTTGCAGTCAACCTAATCAACGTGTACATCACTCTCGGATTAGTCGCAGGTTTGTCCGTGCACCTTGTATATCTCCTCCGCTGACAATTACTAGCAATTTTACAATTTTTTCGTACTATGCTTCATTGGCAATAATTAATTATAGTGAGCCTAGTTGGAGCACATATCCCCCATTAACGATTAATATATAAAGTTTAAGTGAAAATGTGTTCGTACTACGTTTCATTGGCAATAATAGTAGTTACGTGTAATGTAATGTATACCTAATGTAATGTGAAATTTGTCTAGCGCCTCTTCTATTTCTACTCAGAGGCGCTCCTGGCATTGGAGTCGCAGGGTAAAGTAGTGAGACTTTAGCTTTCGCAGTGGGCAGAGCGAAGGTGTAAGAAGTGATTCCCGAATGGATGGGTTCGAGGCATTCCAGAGGGAAGGTCCAGTCACTGCAAAAGCCCGACGCTGGGTAAGAGGTGATTGCAAACTCTAAGGATGCTTAGTTTATTGATTATATTTCCGTACGTTGAAACTTCTGGATGTTGAAAATTCACTATTCATTAGCTATTTGCCCTACAATAACGCCTGAAAGTAGCCTATATAGGGCCTAGTCTTATGGCCACTGTCTGATGCAATCAAGAGAATTTTCTAAAATATGTTTTCGTATAGACCTAATAATATATGAACAGAACAGGACATGCTTTGATACTCTTGTAAAAGGAACCAATCGTACGACATAAGGCGCCTGAGAGACGTATAAAGTCTAACTGGATTGCTAAATCGATAGACCTACGCTAATAATATTTATTGATCAATTTCCACATTGTCACAAACATATGCATTCCTCATTTGACCATTCGCAAATTGAACAATGACTTTGCGAAAACTCATTTCAAGGTAATAATACATTTTCTATTTTCTGATAATTATTTATTTAGACATTTAGGCCTATTAGGCCCTAACCAGGGGCGTAGCGACGGGGGTACATCGGTATATATATATATATATCCATAATCAGACTACCTTAACATTTTAAAGGTGTTTTTAAGATTTTCAAAGTTTTAAAGATTTATACCTCCAATCACATTATACTCCCAAATCAAATTCCTGACTACGCCCCTGGTTCTAACGTGCAACAAAGTCTCATGAAAGGCTGAAGGATCTGGCTGGACCACCGGAACACAGATGTCCTACAGTAGTTGTTGGATAAACCGATGGCGTTGCATGCATAGTTGTCCATGGATCCATTTTTAGAAACCAATCCAACCCAACCCACAAAATCTCCAACCCAACCCAACCCATGCCGGTAATAGTGTTACTTGATCCAACTCAACTCAACCCACCGTAATACAGTACAACCATTACTTATTTTCTGACCCAACCAACCCACCATTATTATGGAAAAGTCTGACCCAGTCCAACCCAACCCAACGCATGGGTTAACCCAACCCATGGACATCTCTGGTTGCATGTAGTAGGCCCTAGTCCACCTTACTGTAAAGAGAACGAAAAATAGTTCTTCCCATTTAATATATTCCACACATGTCGAACAGTCGAAGAAATGCGTACGCCAACTCTCTTCAGCAGATTTCTTTAAATGATATAGACCTAAGCACCTGATGATTGCATTGCAAAAATCTTGCACTTAAACGGCTTGATGATTGCATTGCTAAAATCTTGCAGTGGTTCAAACGGTGGCACCTAAGCACCTGATGATTGCATTGCTAAAATCTTGCACTCTTAAACGGCGGTTAAGCACCTAAGCACCTGATGATTGCATTGCTAAAATCTTGCACTCTTACACGGTGGTTAAGCACCTAAGCACCTGATGATTGCATTGCTAAAATCTTGCACTCTTAAACGGCGGTTAAGCACCTAAGCACCTGATGATTGCATTGCTAAAATCTTGCACTCTTAAACGGCGGGTAACTGGGAACAGTAGGTCTATTCGAATTTGTCCAACATTTCATACAACCGCAGTTCTCGCCAGTGGCGGTTCCACGTGGGGGATGAATAGGGATGCATCTCCCACCGGACTTTCGGACTTACTTTTTTTGCTTGTGAAACCTACTTTTGGGTAAAAATCTAGTATAATTAACTGGGGATGGCCTTTTTTGCTTGTCAACCCATTTTTTCGGTAAAAATTTAGTAAAATGAAGGATACAATTTCCTTTTTCCAGCCTTTTCCGACAAAGTTTAGTGATTTTTCCTTTTGTTTTCACCCCCACCAACTTTCTATGAATTCATTCATCCCCCCACCAAGAAATCTTGGAACCGCCACTGGTTCTCACACAGGACAAACCCTCACGAACCACTTTAAACATCATCATCATCATCATCATCATCATCATCATCATCATCATCATCATCATCATCATCATCATCATCATCATCATCATCATCATCATCATCATCATCATCATCATCATCATCATCATCATCATCATTATTATTATTATTATTATTATATATTATTGTCACCGCTGTGGCGAAAACTTACATTTTGTCAGAGGTAAGGCACCTCATCCTCATAATTCATGGAGACCAATTTCACTTATCTTATCATCGAGTGTCCAAAGTAGTTAACATATCGAAAACTTTGGAATGGGAGAAAAACGCCCCTTTTCTTTTGACAAAATACCGAATACCGATACCGATATCGCGATATTAACCCCTTAACCGTGTATTTAACTGTAACTCAATGTAAAATGGACGGATATATCCGGGATCCCCAGTTAAGGGGTTAATAGCTAACGAACCGATTTTTAATAATACCAACCGATATAATATATCGACAGAATATACCGACACCGACTCACCACTAATTTGAAGTCTCCGCAACAAAACAGTGCAGGTTAGTAGCAGTGGCCTAGCCAGAATTTCCGGATGGGGGAGGGGGTATTGGTTTCGATCGTGACCAAACTTTTAAAAACTCGACAAGCTAAAAACCTCCTCTTTTTTTAGAAACTGACGTTTTGCTTTACAATTTTTCGATTTTCTATAGCACTTAGACATTTTTCGGTCGGCAGCCAGAGCCAAGGGGGGGGGGTTGACCCCCAAAATCGCGTCCGAAAATGAAAAATGTATGGAAAAGCATGTAAAAAATTTATTTCGTCGTCAGCCAAGGTGGTTAACCCCAAACCCCTCCTTGGCTACGTCACTGGTTAGTATAGGCTTACTATATATTCCGCATTCTATGAAATAGGCCTATTATTTTGTTGTTTAGGTTCTGGAGGCGTGCTGATCTTTAGCCCTTCCATCATTACTGTTGGTCACTGGTTTACAAAGAAAATCGGAAAAGCGATGGCATTTTCCACCCTCGGCAGCGGATTAGGTTGCATAGCGATGGCACCCTCCATCACTGCCCTTGCGGCCCATTACGGCTACTTCGGCACGATGCTGATCACCGGCGCTTTGATGCTCCACATTTCGGTAGGCGGCACTCTGTACCGAAAACCGCCAGAGGCTAATTATAATTATTGTTTATCGTCCGAAGAAAGCGAAGAGATCGTCCGCAGATGAAGGGTACCAGTTAGAGCCGCCGATGCACGACGGACAGAAAGAAACCCGGACGATCGGTGACGTAGGCCTACGCGGGTTCTCTTCGAAGAAGGGAAAGTCTCTAGATTTGGACGAAGATGTTGAGCAGTCGCGCCCGAGCAGTAATGACGACGGAGAGGTAGACAAAACATCGGACAAATCGGACGAACATCGTAAGCCTAATCGCCAAGAGGTTTCAGAAACCACTCGACTTCTAGATGCATCCAACCAAGGCGGCGTCGATCAGAATTCCGAATCATCGAATATTGCTTCGGCTTCGCCATCTGATCCAACAGCCTAGGCGACTGCTGCCATTGCGCTGCTGTTCAAGACCATCTCTGTGCTGCAACATTCCGTTCGTTGTCTGCTGTCTTATGGCCAGTGCCACCCAGGGATGCATCCAGTCGGTGCTCATCTTTCTTCCCGGAAGGGGACGAGAACTCGGAGCGTCTAGGAAGCAGGCCGCTCTGCTTCTTACAATTTTTGGGGTGTCCGACATGGTTGGTCGATTCGTTTTCGGATTTATATTTGACGTTGAGTTTTTGCGTTCGCGTAGAACTCACCTGTACACAGGCATCGTCGCTTGCTTTGCCGTCTTTGCGATACTGCTCGGTTTCATGCCTTCCTGCTTATCGTTGGCTTCAGTTACAGTTCTTGTGGCGTTTTTCGAGGGCGGAGCGCACAGCCAGCGGGCGACGAACGTGACTGATCTGGTGAAACCGTCTCAGATGTCGCTTGGCGTTGGAATGGTCATATTTTCTCAGGGAGTGGGAAACTTCTACGGTCCTCTAGTCGGAGGTGATTAAAAATGATATTACGTATAAAGCTGATGCATTTTCCAATTTTATTAAACGACATTTTGTCCGCTATCTTGTCAATGCCTTATAGGGCATAGTTTTATACCTACTGTAAAATGATATATCGCACATCTTAGGGCCGTCCATAAATGAGGTCCCGCGATTTTGGCAGTTTTTTACGCTCTCCCCTCTCGTCACAAATAGTCAGACCCCTAAAAGTGACGTCACAATGCGTTAACCCTCCCCCATCTTTTTAATGTCAAAATTAATGTTTCAATTTACTTATTTCTTGAATGAAGCGGGTATTGCAATGAATTCGTTTGAAAATACTCATTATAAATATTATAGTTGAAGCGAAATTCAGGAACTTTTTCAAATTCTTTTTGGTGTGTGGTTATTTCTAAGATTCCAGGATTGTGAATTTGGGGGGAGGTGTCGGAAAAATCTGGGGGTGTCGGAATTTGGGAGTCTCTACCGAAAAAGGCGGACAAACAAAAAACGTTATCAAGTCTCAAATGTGTGACATAAAAAAGGTCATTCGAGGATAAAAGTTGGGTGGGTGGTGTACTTCTCCATTTTGGCAATTTTGGGGGTGTCCAGGGCTAATTAATATGCATTTTGTATGCATAGGCCCACCACTGTCACATTAGCAAATTTTGGGGGTGTCGACCTCAAATTGAGGGGGTGGTATAAAAATATCCATGTTTTAGTCTCACAATTACGGTATTACAATTGGGATTTTGATGCATTTTTAGGAGCGCTTAAAGATCACACGCAGTCATTTGCCAGTTGCTTCATCTTTGGAGGCACAACTCTGTTGGTCGTATGTATGTTGACGACAATGACAAGCCTTGCTGCTGGGCATTGGTACGATGCGAAAAACAAAAACGAAGACTTCTAACTCAACAAAACTTACAAATATTTTTATCGGGAGTCACAAATGTACTGGTCTTCTCTAGAAAGCGTTATGTGGCCAAAGTTTTTATGACCATCGCCAAATATGAACGCGAATCGAGATGTATAAGACAGTTATAATATTATTAGATAGTTGATCGGACTGTACTGAACAATTGAGTAGGGTTCATATTTCATAGTCATTATCGGTCCAGGCACACTGTCAACAGCTGATGATTTTGCTCCTAAAATTATTGGAGACCATGAGAAGTTTAAGCATGGTGCCAACTCTTCGATGCCATTTCTAATGTGTTAGATTTCTTTTAATTCACGATAGAAGCTAAATCGTTCAACAATTTGGAAACAAAGATTTAAAATTATCTATGTTAAATGCATCCAAAAATAGTTACCTGGTAAACATTTGACATATTATATAAATACAGTTGGCGATCTAATAGTGCTCTAAAAAATAAAAAGATCAGTAAATCTAAACAATTGCCAGTATAAAGTACAATAGTTCAAGGATAACTCAGAAACGAAGTACTGTACTGAATCCTAAAATCAAACTGTCACAAACTTTACAGAAGTACTGTAGGTTGATTTTTAAAAATCTTTAAATACACAAATCAAATGGAAATTACTATATACAAAGCATAAATGGTTCCCTGAAATGGTGTCCATGAGCCACTTTGCATAACAGACATCCATGCTCAACAGATGAATACAAGGCCACACAACAAAATAGGCAACTTAGGGGCCATCCATATAGTACGTATGCAAAAAAGGACGGCCCCTTACAATTATCCGAGCTGTTTGCACATGCTGCACACGATTCGCCACTTTTTCATAACAACCGTTTCCCAGTCCAACAGTGAACTTTCAAAAATGACAGACATTGTATTTTCCATTTGAAAAATAATTTTAATAATAATAATAATAATAAAATGTGTTTTAATACAATTCTGCAATAGCATATTCAAAATAATATCTTGCACAATTTGCAATTTCAAGGCACTTCATCGAAATAACAGGAAATAACTCACAAAATAAATGCTTAAAAATACAACCGTACAATTACATATAAGTAAATGACTTCGTAAAAATGTTAACACCTGTAACAAAGTTCACAATATCATTTAAAGAATTCTGTGATAATTATAAATAGCGAATCACTAATCACCTAAACCAAACGAATGAAAACGCATTCGGCAAAGATATCATGACACGGCTTTGGTCGTTGGTGTCTGGGAGCAGTGCTGCCAAGTTTGCTGCATTAACCCCTTAACCAGGGATCCCGGATATATCCGTCCATTTTACATTGAGTTACAGTTAAATACACGGTTAAGGGGTTAAGAAAGACAATGACCAACTTTGCACACTTACAACCAATACAGGTCTCCCATTCAGAAAATAGGCAACTTGAGGTAATTGCCTCGAAATAATCTGCCTGTCTATTCAGAAGTATGCTGGGCCCAGGTGAACACACCACTTCACGTTCTGGAGCTAAATTGAAGAACATACACAAGTGGAGTCACACCTCTGAAAATGACATGTGCAGCAGAAGGCACCAAAGTGATTTTGATAGGACGCACTAAGAAGTTTTGCGATAGCGAATGAAATTACACAATAACAAAAGTACAAATGGCAGCTAAAGAACAAGACATACTTGTGGCCGGGCAAAATGTCAGCGGACAAAATGTCACAGTTTAGGTTTAGGGTTATATGTTGTCCGATGATATTTTGTCCCCGTGACATTTTGTCCAGCCCAGGACATTTTGTCCGCAGACATTTTGTCCTAGCACCGACATACTCGAGTTAAGAATGTAACATGTTTTAAAATTTAAAGACCTAAAAACATTTACACTACATATATAACAAATTGAAATATGAACGACAGCCTTCAAAAAATCAACAAATTGATAATTAAAACCTTGCCTAAAAACAATATTAATATAACAATACTTACACTTGTCTCGAGTAGCTAGTGTACGGCAGTGGTTTAGAGCATTGCTTCGGTACACTGTACAGTAGGGAAATTTGAATTGTTAATTAACCCCTTAACTGGGGATCCCAGATATATCCGTCCATTTTACATTGAGTTACAGTTAAATACACCGTTAAGGGGTTAATTTAATGCTTATGGGTCCTATGAGTAATGCAGTTGCAGTTATCTATCTTCATCTTCTGTAAGCAGAAACAATTCTTGTACAAATGCCACAAGGAACTGTTTGCTGTTGCACGATTGGTCGATAAAAACTTTCTTGCGTATCAGGATCATAAGCAGAAGTCAAACAAACGAGTATTTGCATTCAAAAATAAAACTACAATTGATCGGTTAAAGCCAACAATTTCTGCCAGGCTTGGATTAAAAAAACATCAGTACTTCGGTTTTGATGATCATCACATAATATTGCATAGTCAAATATTATTGTTCCAACCAACACTGAAAGTTTTTTCTGTGTTCATCTTGTTCTATCTCAGCGTTATCTTATACTTGCAACAAACGTATGTCTTTGCACAATCAGTATTCAGTCGATGATGGGTCAGAAAAAAAAATTGAACTTTAATGCCTCGATCTATCTTTCCAGTCACAAATATACCACAATACTTGTTCAGTTTAAGTTTCAATAAAAAAATCATGGCAAGAACTCAGCACTCAACTGTACACTGTCTTCGGAGGAGAGGAGGCAGGTCACTCCTGCACACTCCTCTGCTCCTGATACCATCGATGAAAGAAGTCATTCTGATTCTTCAGCTGCTGGATCAGTCCGTACGCCTGTTCCAGTTCGCGCATCAGCTGAACCACCTCCTGAGTCTTCTCCACGAGCGCTCCTCGCAGAAACAACTTCTCCGCGTCGACGACGCAGCCGTTTCCTTCGTTTGGCCTCGGAACTCGCTGAGGCGTGTCCGACTGCTGCTGCTGCTGATGTTGCTGCTGCTGTTGTTGCTGACCCAACCAAACATCATTGCCAACTGCGGTGTCTTTGCACGCCATGGCTCCATTTCCTTCGCTCCAGTTGCAAGTAGCGCTCAACGTTTCAGACGTTTTGCTTGCTGAACAACCTTCTGTCTTGACCGCAACCTCGGTAAATGGCGGTGCTCCGGTAGAATGTTGCTGTAAGGCGGCGGCATTGCCACCAGTCTGTTGCAAGGCATTCATTCCGCGATACTGTTCTTTGTTTTCCACTGACCACCACCAGTCATCCGCTTCGGTTTTCACGCGAGACAAAGGGACTTTGGGCTGCTGAATCTTCTGCTCGTTGCTACAAACAGCAGAGGGAACGGAAGATGGAGCGAACTGCGCTCGATTTCTACAAATGACAGAGACGCTGTTTATGCATTATGCAGAAAATTAATGATCACGTCAAATATTCATACAGAAAATGTTCTCTGCTTCAATCTTTCATTCATTTTCTGAATCATTTACTTTCAGGCTATATATCCATCTATCTACCTAAACATGACGATTTATAGAGCATCGTAGACATGACAAAAACAAAAGCGCTTTACAGTCAACTGATATGACTGAATTCTTTACACTACCAGCAGAAGTTCTAACGACCTTTCACAAAAGCAGAATGAAATTATTTTGACAATACATAATAAGCATCATAATAAATTTGCAATCAAATTCAAAATTATCATTTGATTATAAACTTTCTATAATTTCATCAAAAGAATAAATTTTCTCTGACAAAAAATAAGCACATAACATATCTGCCTAAACTCTTCAATACTTCTGCGAATTCTCATACTACACTGTGACCAAATAAAAAACATGCCACTCTATAATATTTTCCCATAACTTTGGCAAATGTGAACCGATTTTCAAAACCTTTTAAACAGAAATAAATGGGAGAAAATATGACAGAGATATTATTTACTATGCCCTTAACATGTATAATATATATACTCATTCATCAGCAAGATATTGAAATAAACTTTACAAAATTTCATTTCATATCACGATTGAATCTTTTTCAGGCCGAGTACATGTGACTATGATTAGAACACTGCAAACATTACCTAATTCAATCATGGTTCCTCAGCCGAAATTATTTTTTAAAATTAATTAATTAATCCTGCACACAGAAATCGAATTATTTTCTTACGAAAATGCAGACATGCCCCGACTGGCAGTTTGGATCTCTGAAACGTCTTGTTCGTCGTGAAGCTGGCTGTCAAAGACAACCTGCGCAAGAAGATCTCGCCGGGCCGTCGCATCAGGATTAGGCCACACCTGGGAGAAAGATGGGAGCGCCACAGACAGCTCCTGACTTCCGTGTTCTGCATAGTTCAGCTGCTGCTGCTGTACGTCAGAAGCGGGACACTGAGTGGTCGTAGTCGGTTGGTGGTAATTTGTTCCAGCAGTAGGGTCATGCTGTGCATCGTGACTCTTCTGGTTCTGACCTTTCGGTCGTTTTGCCGATGCAGGGTCCTTCGGCGCCTTCCTTGCTCGCGGTTTAATAATGTCCGATACCTGGAGACCAGTCGTCCTGAGATAGCCTTGCAGCTCTGTGCCATATCTTGCCTATGAAAAAACCCAATAATTTTCGTCCAAGTGAATACAAACTGAGTCCAAAAAATGCACAGTACAAACAAATACTCTGTTCTGTTTACTTCATATTGTAGTGAATTTGTGAGAACCATGGCAAAATACGCTGCAAATTTATTCGCGAGCCCCACCTATTTCAATTTTAACTTACTTTGAGAAAAAAACCCTGAAATATCATCATATTTGCAATCACTAAAGTAGGACCAAACAAGATTATTCAAAGTATCATGCATAAATTCAGATGCTTGTACAGGAGTGAAGGCCTTTACATAGTACAGTAAATCCTTATTAACTATGGACTACGATAACAGAGATACTTGGGTAATAATACAGACCTTCAGTTAACAAGATATCTTTTCCAGTGCCACTGTTGTCTTTGTTTACAGAGCCTTATTGTACCTACAATTCTATTCTCTTTCAGTTTCCACATTCATTTCAACTTATAAACTACTAGGGCAAAACCATAAGGTCTACAATCACATTCCTCATTTACAGACCTGTGGATTTTACTGATGGACATACATTACATCTACATATGCCTGATTTAAAAAATATTCCAGTTGATGTATAGCGTTACCTTGTCATTATTGAAGTCCTGGATGAATCGCTGCTTATTGGCACTGTCCAATTCGCGCCAAATGCGACCGATGGCTGCACCGACCTCACAAACTGACATACCGGGATTGGCAGCTTTCACCTGTTGCCACATCTGAAATTCAATGCAACATTCTGAAAATCCACAGCAGACCATCTGCAACAGAGCATCATGCTCAGCGGTCCATCAGTCCACTGTTACGTTGCCAGTAAAACGCTAACTAGCTCAGCAGTATCAACAAAGAAAAAGCTTATAAGCACTATGACAAAGTAAGTCCCAATTTCAGCAAATGGATAATTTAGATTGCAATCATTTACCATAAGAAAGCAAAATACATTTACCGGCAGTAATATCGTAATTAAGTGGCAGCATTCTGATCCTGCTGTGATCACTCAGTAAAGTAAAGAAATAGTTACTGGCAAGATTTCCTTTGCAATCATTGGTTCATCATTTACTGAAACATCATCTAAATAACTATATTTATTATTGTTCAAGACAATTTATATAGTGCCAGAACATAGTGGGGCCAAAGTTGAGGGTGCTTTACAACAGAACTTGAGAACAAGATGTTAAAGAGGCATGTCTTTAAATTGCTCGTGAACTCCCAAAGGAGGTGACAGCCAACACTTTGATGGGTAGTGAATTGCAAAGAGAGGGTTAAAGCAAAATGCAAATGGACAATTTATATAGCATATCGATAATGCACCAGTCTAAAGTGCTTCACAGACAATAATTATAAATATTAACTCTGCATAGTTTGTGAATAAGAGAGTGCTAAAACAAACAATCTTTATTCCCAACGATCAACCCGGTTTTCTCACTCATCTAAACCATGGCTATGTCTTGGTAGCTCATTGGGAATGCCAGCAGATGATCATGATCATTTAATATTTTCCATTTATAATGTCTACAAATATCACTCTTTTGACCTCCCCCCAGTCCATGCTTTTCACTTCTTATCATGGCTGTATACTACCCATACTGTGCATCTACATTTATAGCTGGTCATTAGTATTAACTTGCCTTTAGGAAGAAAACCAGAAATCATAACTTTATACCAACAGTAAGTAAAATATAAAAGTTTATGCATAAAATAAATGATATATAAAATCAACTACAACGTCCGACAACAAAATGAGTCTAAATAAACCTCAATTGTAAAACGTCCTCCTCAACAATAAGCCCAAAGCAGAAACATACCTCTTTGCTGAATCTCATGTAGGGTGAAAGTGGTTTTTTGGGGGGCTGTGGTATGTCAGATCTTAGGCCCTGATGCTGCGCTTTGTTTGCAAGAGGTGATGGCATCGTCAATGTCGCAGCTGAAACACTGCCTGGAGCTGTTGGCAAGACACCAGCTGCATTTGCTGTGCAAAAATTTACCGATGATCCCACTATACTACTACTACTACTGCAAGACTGCGTTACATTGGGACATGTCCCGAGAGGATAGTTTAAGTCGAACTGAGGACTAAGTTCAGAGGAAGGCGTTGTTCCAGGCACACAGCCTCCTTTGTCCTGTGTTTCATTCATAGGTGGAAAGATGCTGAATGGCTGGCCGCCGTTACTTGCTAGTACAGCCGACGCTGTTTGTCCAGAAATTTCATTCGACAGAGAGTTTGGCGAGCTTCTGGGAATTCCAGGTGAGAACAGTTTTCCAGTCTTGGCGTGAATTATATTATCAGGCGCTGCATCCATTTTATTCAAAATCATAGGCACTGAATCACAAGCAAGACTTATGGAGGACCCTATGCCAGTGTTAATGATGTCAACACTGTGCTGATTTTCAGTAGGAACGGAAGTCAAGTGTTGAGGAACTGCTGACGAAGTGAACGTCAACGAGTCCATTTCTTACAATAACTTTTTTCAGCATTTACAACCCAAAGTTGCTCAACAATAGACATCATCTGCAAATATTAAAAAACATCCGTGCTTCCAAATACTACAAAACAAATTACGCGCACGAAATTAAACATAGTACAAAATTTTTTTTTAAATTTGTAAACACTTAATAATAATGCTTATGCACTTTCATAGATTCAACTCAAAGAATTCCTAAAATGATCAACTTAATTTCAAAATTCATGAAAATACACGATCAATAGATTTGTCACTTTCATTTTTTTTTACCAACTTTCCCTACACAAAAGTTGCCAAAATTTGCCTAATTGGGCAACCATTCAGGAATACTGCGAACATCCAGAAAGGCCATACAATTACCTGCCCACCAATGAGACTAAAACCGTGCTAAAACCAAGTATCACTATTACAAAGTGCCAATTAAAAATTTAGTTTTAAACACAAGAGACTGCACCATACACAGCCTTCCAGTGTAACCAAACACTCCAACAGCCCTATTGGACAGACTGGCCAAATCTCGGTCGGGACAGGAACACACCACAGGTAGGGTTCATAGGGTCCATTTTTTGGGACTGAACAGTGAACAGTGGTGACAGTTTCAGCTTTTAAAAACATAAGATTTAATTTCCTCTCTGGTATTCACCATCCCATTTGACTTCTTGCATGAATTTTACAGTGCTGTTGGATGCTTCCTGAGGATCAGCAGTGGCCTGTCACCTCTTAAGGCCCACAGAAGATGAATCCTGACCTGCTTTTAATTATATTTTTAGTTTCTTCACTAAATTATTATTATGAATATTGTGACTTTGGAGAGCGTGGCCGGACAAAATGTCCGAGGACAAAATGCCACGGGTTGGGGTTGGGGTTAAGCTTAGGGCTGTCCCCATTACATCTTTTTTATGACATTTTGTCCTAGGACATTTTGTTCTAGCACCTGGGAGAGTATGCCTTTACAATGTAATGTATAATTCAAGTCATCATATGGCAAAAACCTTACTATATAATATTCTACCATCACAAATCTTTTGATTATCCTCCATACATATAACCTCTGTGACTGCCCACCTGGATCCATTACCTTTACAATCACAGACTACAAATTATAGATTTTACCCAGAGCACTCGAATAAACTGGCGCACTACGCCAAACTTTCAGGCAGCGCTATAGAAATTTTGCTCTTACTTGGTTATTTATTGTGCCCTTGATCCAGTCATTAAGTGTTGTGGAGCGTACTACAGTGTCAATTTAGTAGTAGTAGTAGTAGTGGTAGTAGTAGCAGTGGCGGCTCCACCAGTATTAGCCTGGCCCCAGTTGGGACCCTATACTTAATGCTACATACATTAAACAACAAATGGTTGGCCCCCCATGATTAGAAGTTGCCACCCCAACGGCCCCCCCCACTTGCCAAATCCTAGAGCCGCCACTGAGTAGTAGTAGTAGTAGTAGTAGTAGTAGTAGTAGTAGTAGTAGGTGGCACTTGCACAGAACAGAAAATAGCCGCACTTCATATTTAACAAGTGCCGTAGTGGTGATGGTAGTATTACGCTGTAGTAGTAGCAGCAGTAATAAAAGTTCTGTTGATATCGGGTGATGACAGCCGACGTCCTTCTTCTCTCTATACAGTGATCAATTCAGCGTATCTCTTAAATAGCTGTCACGTGGAGTATTCAACCCAATCTCTGGGGCGGGGGGTCAATGTCAATGAGGACCTCCAGTGTTCAGCGACACCCTTCCCCTTCACTCACCGTCAGCGCTGAAGTTTCTGAAGTTTCGCCGACGACGAAGCGAACTAGTGAAACTTGTGCGCACTATTTACGACCGCCGCATTTCTACGCAAAATCCGCCACCCCAATTCCAAAAAACGAAATCCACAAATCGAAATCCAAGACCCCAAGAATTTATTCCCAAAGTTTTGCAACTTTCTAACATAGACTATACTTTCAAGCATAGAGCAAGTCTCGTTCGCCGATGACGTCTTCAAATTGCACAAACTGCCGCCTAGCGACCGAATGAAAAAAACGCCTGTTACTCTTTCACAGATTTATTATAAATTATAATACATATTATTATTAATATTAAAGTCTATGCTCTTTCATGCCCATCCAAATAAAAATCTTACATTTTATACAGCACCTATAAAATGAATAACTAGTCATCAGAAGCTTGTTTGAAAGTCAGCGGCACCACAAAATGATCCAAACATTATAAGTAATCCAAGTCAACAGTGTGCTTCAAATTGTGCAATGAGCCAAATTACAGTTCACTTCAATAGCTCAACCGTTCATATTAACCAAGACAAAAATCTGTAACAAATCTGAAACCGGATCCAAATACAGTAGATCCTTAAAAACAGTTGCAACAGAAATCAATAAAGTTCTAGTTTGGTTTGGCTAAAGCATTACCACAAGATTGCTTTTAAAAAAACAGCAAGTGTCCAGTGCAAAATGCCAAGAATAAAGTAACTGAGTGAAACTACACATTACAACACACATAACCACGTTCAAATTGTATAAAAAAAGATTTAAATTAGACCCAACTGTAATCTGTAGTTAACAATTGAACATTCACATTCTCAAATTTTAAAAAGCAATCTATATTAATGCCATGCCGCACATCAAAATCATTTTAGTTAAATCTTTTCAGTCCTAACTTATTAAAACACATCTAATAACTTTATCATTTGGTCTTTTAAATTTAAATAAACACAGAAGTCCAACCATTGCCACCAACTGTCCCATTCATTCAAAGGAGCAACTCTGGGAAAAAGGACCCAATTCTCACATAAGCCACATCTGGACTGGGATAACCAACGATTATAACCACAATTCGGATTACACATGTGCAATCTGTACGCCTTCATATCGCCAAGTACATATTTATTATTTTCTTATCTAAGCCCTACATTTTCAGCTTAGTAAAATGTTCACCATTGGTTGGAAAACATCTGTCCTAGTTCAACTTCTGTGACAGTTTCTTTAACAAACGTGACAATATGACTTCCAAACAGTTAGACTGTTTTAGACCATAGGATGGCCGTTGTGTTCAGTACATTCTTCACTGAGCTGCTATTACGGGTTCTGATTCTCCTGCTTCATCATCGGTTTTAATGATAATGTACCTCTCAAGAAGGCCCTTCAGATCTAGGAAAAGCTGTAACATGAGATAGAAAAAACACAATAAAACTGTCAAAATAAAATTTAAAACTGCACAAAATCTCTTCAACAACTTATGTTAAGCAGCTCATCTGTCACTGCCAATAAACAATTCCTATGTGTAAAAGCTGCCTAGTCCTAATATTCCTTATTATTATTATTATTATTATTATTTATTATTTAGACAATTTTTATAGTGCAGTATACATAGCTAAGGCCACAGTCAAGGGTGCTTTAACACGTATCACTTGTAAGCAATATTAAAAAGATTATAATTCTGCAATACTTTAAAGAACTTTGTAGCAACCACTCTATCATTAATATCAAGAAGACTGAAATTAATTACATTTAGAACAAAAAATAAACAACAAAAGAAATTGTTTGATCATTCTCTAACCTTATAAAATTTTCATAGAACATTTAAAATCTGAACATAACAAAAACTGACAATAAGGCAAAACATATTTTAACTGTTTCTCATCAATTAAAATTGAAGGTGCATAGAGTTTGAAAGGCAGGCCACAGAACTTATGAGCTCTCTCATTTATCTGGCAAAATAATAAATACATCCATTATTATTATTACTATTATTATTAATATTATTATTATTATTATTATATTATTATATTATTATTATATGTATTTATTTTTTTGGAATTCCTTAACTAACTCTGTCACTTACAAATTACTAAACCAAAAAGGTTGACCGTCTTACGGGTTTTATACCCTTTGGCCAACCCATTTCTCAAACGAATTATATATTTTTTATGCATATTATGATGTTTCTTCTGTTACATAGTAAGAAAATGAATTGTATGTTTAACCTGTATAATCTTGAGAAATAAAATTGATTGATTGATTGATTATCATCATCATTATTATCATTATTATTATTATTATTATCATTATTATTATTATTATTATCCATCTACCTGATGAACCCATATCCTGTTCTGAATGCATTCATCAACAACCTCCTCTACGCTCTTGCCAGTGGAAGACTTCACAAAGTTCGCCTGATCGCACAAAAAAACAAGAAAAGTACACACGCTTACACTCTCAAGAACAACACGCACACAGAAGCTGCATATAATGCACATCGCACACCACTGCACATCGCCTGCTCCGCTCCACTGATCAGGGATTGGCACCAGACCCTATACGGGCAATGAGCCTACGAGTGCCATAGAGTATTGGTTTCTGGTTGGCACCTACTGTACATAGTAGTATAGGACAGGGGCATAACCAGGAATTTGATTTGGGGGTATAATGCAATTGGGAGGGGGGTATAAATCTTTAAAAACTGTTGAAAATCTTAAAAACACATGCCGATATAACACCCCCCATCGCTATGCCCCTGGTATAGGACAGAGAGGTTGTTAAGTACTTTAAGCCAGCAACCATATAAATTTTTATTGAAAGTACAAAACTAACAAAGCAGCAGCGTTTATTTCTTTTAAAAGGTTAAGCCTGTATAGAAGGGAAGCATTTGCTCAAGAAACTGGCCAAAGATTGGCAATGTGCTAAGGTTATAATGAAAAACTTGACTTTACATGGTTGGCTTGCGTTCGATTTCAACATAGCATTACACAACGGCAGTGGCGGCTCCACCGGGGGGGGGGGGCCCGTGCCCCCTCTATTGAGAGCCTGGCCCCCAGTGGCCCCCAGTTGGGACCCTATACTTAATGCTACATACATTAAACAACAAATGGTTGGCCCCCATGATTAGAAGTTGCCCCCCCAACGGCCCCCCCACTTGCCAAATCCTAGAGCCGCCACTGCACAACGGCATGCTGAATCGGAAACAATCACCATATAGACGAACCACAAAACATCAGAGAGGTCGGTCAAGTAAAAATGCTAAGAAAGCTAGATCGATAGATCATCTGTAATCAAATAGACAGTTGTTTTTACCTCATCTTGACACTTAGCGAAAAGCAGAAACTTGAAATGATGAAGAGAATGATAGATTCCAAGACAATCTACTGTTGCTCTTCCTATTGAAAAAACCTGCAACAAAATGCATCTGCCTTTTTAGGACAGTGAAAAGAAATGAGAATTCAAAACTTTGTAATTTGTTACATCACCTGAAAGAGTAAACCTAATTCAGAAGCCATGCAAAAAATAAAAACCAATTGGCAATTACCTTAGCATTTGCAAGGCTCAGCTCACGCGTCACTGCTAATGTCTCACGGTCATAAGTTTGACCGTAAAACTTGACCGTCATAACACTTCTGTTAGCACCTTCTGTTGCCTAAAAAGTTGATGAAAACAATAATGATAACTGGTAAAATCATTAAAAAAACCATATTAAAGGCTTGTCAATTGCAAACCTGATAGAACATACTCTTACTTTTTCAACGATTCAAGAACCAAAATAGCAAAACTGAATTTTTTATTAATTTACAAAACAATATTTGGAACAAAAGTAAGAATGAAAACTAAAGCCTTGACTCATAAGCACTCATGAAAAGAGGCTTGACCACATAGATATCTATCTATATTTCAACCATTTATAATAATATTATAATAATATAATATCCAGATAATTAGTATAATAATAATAATAATAATAATAGCTAATATATTTATACAAAGAGACACTATTAATTCAAAACTCACTTGAACAAGAGCAACATTTTAATTACAAATATGGTATAATTCAGAAATCAAAATAGAACATTTCAAACATTATAAAGAACTAATGCTCAGTAGTATCGAATGGAAATAAAACCAAGCCTAGTGAATCAATGCGTATGCTGCAAGCAAGGAATTACATACTTCTGAAAATAATAGGTCTAACACATTCATATTTTAAGCAATTGTGAATTTATTAAACAAGTAAAATTACACAATTTAAATATTATTATTATTATTATTATTTATGAAACGTTATACATGGATAACGAAATGGAAACGATGACCGTATACCTTCAGAGCTAAGACGACGATGAATGATAGTATAGCTAAGGCTAAAGTCGAGAGCATCTTACATCATAAATAATTCATACTATTGGAGTTTGCTGCATATAATAGTCCTGCAGATGCTAGGTCCACAGGGGTGGTGTTGATCTTCATTAACTATAGGCCTGATCAAATCAACAGAACAATTAGCGCAGGGAACTTCTTACATGAGACAGCAGTGATCTTTCTAACTTAAGCTGGAGCCCCGCTACCCATTGGAATGTCTGAAACATAGAAACGACCTGGCAGTGCATCAGTGTTAAATAAAGCAGCTAGGTGAAACTGAAAACTCGTATGGGCCAATGATGCCATCTCACCTGGCATAATTACTAGAACACTAAACAAGTGGAAATTACATACCTGGCAGGTGGTCAACTGATCAGCTCTCCAGCCAAAGATCATGTAGCAAGACCAAGCGTCAAGTTCCGTCTGCAGTAAAGACGACAAATTTTAAAATTTCAGGCGGCAGCACATTGTTGCTTTAGTACAGGGTTCATCAGACCTTTTTTGACGGTGGGTCAGTTAACTGAATGAATTAGCATGGGCCGCATCTGTTCAATGTTTGCAAGCCAGAAACAGAAGGTTTGGGGAAAAGAAAGAAACTAAGTTAAGCATTCGATGTTAGCCATGGGTGAAGCATCGTGCAATACACACAAAAAAAGAGAGAAAACCAACATACAGTAGAACCTCGTTATATCGAACTCGCTTATATCGAAATCACGTTTATATCGAAGTTTGAGCACCGGTCCTACCAAAACAGTGTTAATGATACAGGAATCGGATATATTGAACCTCGGATATATCGAAGTATTTATCACGGTCCCTTGAACTTCGATATAATGAGGTTCTACTGTATTTATTAACCAAAAGATAATCAAAAAAGGTGATGTTGGCAAAAAGATTGCAACATCACACCCAGTTTTATCAAGCAAATTTAGGTGGCAGGCTAATAAACCGACCCCACTGGCCGGATATGGCACGTGAGCCGTAGTTTGGGGACCTCTGCTTTAGTTCCAAAATGTCCTATATCTTATATATCATTCTGATGCCTCTACCATTTACTGAAATAGATCTCTATGCAAATCAGTTGTCAGAAAATTATAATAAGAAAATCAACACAACCTTGAAATCATCCTTCCAAGTGATATCTTGTAATACGGCCTGTTCAGCCTCCATCAACAAGTGATCGATTTGCACAAGAGGTTCCAAGTAGTACTCCACTACAAAACAATGCAGGACCAACATATTCTAATATCTTAGTATACTATGTATTGCACTAGATTTCTAATGGCTTTAAGCAGAGCTGATCAATATAACGATTTTTAGAAAAAAATTAAAATAAAAAATTGGATTTTTAACATTTAAATCGGACTTTTAAAATTTAAATCAATTTTTTCCCTTTGGGTCAAAATCTTCGCAGCATATATTTACTTCCCAAATTGTTTACTGGCCATTATTTAAAATTAAACAGTTTAGGCAAAAGTGGTTCATATCAATTCTTGTAGTACACAACAAAAAATTAATCTAGTATAGTTGTATGTGACATATAGCACCAACAGAGCAGACACATAATTTTCAAACTGTTATGATACTTTCCTAATTATTCAATCCATAAAGCGTAAGCTGACATTGGAAATCATTGAGATGATTACATATTCTATTGATATGATATACATTCTCCTGCTTCTTACACTTCTGTTGCTGAACAGCAGAGAGATAGGCAGGTTCAAAGACTTGGTTTAGAAGAACATGCAGATATATATTGAACAGCTGCATCAGAGGGTTCTGCTCTAAGCTGAAACAGAAATGCCAAAGAACCTTCTTCAGTAACTTCAATAATTAATAATTGCTCCAAACAATTGTTCCAAAATAGCCAATTATATATCCAGTGAAATCTCTATCCATATCATAACTTCATAAGAAGTCTAAAAATAGAAATTAAAAACATCTTAATTCGCTAAATAATGGTGATGATGATGATGATGATGATGATGATGATGATGATGATGATAACGTCAAAAACAATCTAGAAACCTCAGAACAAGACACGGGAATGAAATTGAAAGAAAGATCGGGAATTGAGTCAATGACCAGAAAATGAGAACACACAAATACAAACAATTGGGTAAACAACTTGTCCAAGGCCACTACAGAGTGGCCAGGGTCAGATTCTAACCCGCAACCCTCCGATTGCATGGAAAGAATCCAACCACTGCTCCGCTGTGCCACCGAACAGGCAATAGTTTATACATAATTTTTAGCTAAACACAAGGTTTAGCTTTCAAAATTCTCATCAAAGCCTCTGCAATATTAGCATCCACAACCGATGAATCACCACCACAGGTAACTAATCATCGAAGTCAACATAGGCAGAACTGAACTCTGCACCACTGCTCAATCCAGTTTAGCCAAAACAGCTCAGCTGAAATCACTCCAACTCTTTACAGAATTCAGTAAATGAAGCGAACGCACAAGCGGCCTACCTTTCGTCTGGCGCTTTCGTTCTATACTTTTCCAGTACACGGACGCTTACATCCTGCCTTCGAGCGCTCGAAGCAGCGGACAAAGTGTTTAACATCTCAACCATAATTGGCTTGAAGCTGGACTTGATGTCATCTGACCAGCTTGAATACTGCGAAAAAAGCAGCAAAACTTCAATAAACCATGACTTACAGACAGACAGGGTGGAAATTACCAGTAATCAAATCATGTAAATATCACTCAATAATGCAAGAAAACAGTGGTTGTGTTAAACCAATAGGTCACTTGTAACTGTACATGACAATAGCACATGCAGCCTGCAGTACTGATAATGTCTGCTGTGCATGCATCTGCACACAGAGATACTCTCTGCCTGTCTACCTCCATCCAGTAGTTCCAGTGTCCAAGTTCAGACAGGCAGGCGTTGAAGCTGCCTAGAAGAAAAGCTGATGTCAGCACCTGACTAAACTTTCACAAACTTTCTTTAATAACAGATTAAAATTTGCTTCTCCCAAATGTTATCAAATCAATATTCAACTTAATGCAACATTAATAACTGTCCAAACATGCACATCAATGACATCATTTAAATTCAGATACAAGTCGGTTTGAATACGAATATATATAATCATAGTCAGCCCGGCTCTAGGCAGAAATGGAGATAAGAAACTCAATTTAAAATATCAAATTAGATTTCAACTCAAATTAGTCCTTTTCTTTTGTAAGGAAAATCAACAGTAACAGAGCAAGAATACAAACCACTGAAGCAGACTTGTGGATAAAAAGACCATCTTCAAGTTCAGGGTCAAATTTCTGCAAAAGTTTTCCGTTTTCGATTCTCCATATTGGGTAGCTATCCAGCTTGTAAGCATCTTTTCGATCAATGACAAAATCCCCCTTCTAAACACACATTTACATTAATTCCTGTACAGTCAGTTACATGGTTTCTGAACAGGACATTAGGCAACTGGTAAATGGCAGTGAAAAAGCAAATGTACATGTGAATTCTAACAAAATGCACTTAATGATGAAGCATGAAAACTCTCCAATTCCTAAAATCTCCATTTGAAAATTCACTTTGATCGTTCACTCTGTTAAACTTAAACTAGAGGATTCTGTTCAAAAGGTAAAATCTTATTTTAAAAAGTAATTAAAGAAACTTAAACTTTGCTCCTTATCGCACACAGACACAAACACACAGACAAATACACACACATCAAAGGGTTACCAGTTGCTGCAAAAACTCAGTTCAGGAAATAGGTAGACCTAGTTTTGCATTTAAATAAATAAATTTAGGCAATGGTTTCCACTGTTTCCCTATCAAATTTGTCGTGTTAAGCGGGTATTGTCAGGAGTACCTGCATATAATGTCAAATTACTGATACTTTTTCAGCACCTCTACATTTATAATCCTCAACATTTTGACAGCGACGTGACGAGCTAGCCAATGCAGCACAACAAGCGTTGTCATATAATTATTAGTGTGTATTCCCAGCGTCCTGCAATGGTCTATTTAATTATTGGCCGCAGTAGTAAATTGCCTGATGTTCACAGTGGTGGATATATTTTTCGAAAACTGAGTAGTGATGCCTGGCTGGAAATCACATGACCTCAGTCATTTCTGGCAAGTTTTGCGTCCAGACGTAAATATGGTAATCTAACAGCAGCGAATACATTCCCATGTCACAGTCAAGGGGTTAAGCGCTGGCATACACTTGTTATATTCAGAATCAATGTTATCTTTTGCAATGTAATGTAATGTAACAAAATATTTGTATAGTGTTAATAGATCAAAAGATACACTGAAGAACCACTCAGTCCAGCCCGTCGAATATATCAAGTAACCAACAGTCCAGTGTATCAAAGTATTATCACTGTCTCGATGTAACGGGAATCTATTGTATTTGACTTTGGCGACGTGCTCAGCCAGCTGCTGACCATCAGTAGTCCCAGGGGTATTCTCCTCAAATTACTAAACTTTTATATATTGACAAAGAGATAAGTTTTAAGTCATTTCAATTTTTCGTTTTTATTTATATAACATCCAAATTTGTAATCCAATATTGTGCTGCGGTTTCTTTGGCAGAAGATTTCACATTTAGATTTTTTCAGAAAAATTCTAATTGCAAATTAGTACAGGTCATTATTCTCAAGCCATCACAGCCCCGGTGAAAAATGTGTAATGTAATTCACGAAAATGTTTTTCCAACTAAAGCATAAATAGGAGATTGTAACATGCAGCTCAATGTTTGAAAAGTGCTGGTGTCAAGATAAAAACAATGGATTAAGTCTACCGACAATAAATAAATCTGCTTGGGTAAACTGCCAACCTGGTCAAAAAGTTGCTGCCAGCTGACTGGTCGGTCAGCGTGTGCCAGCTATGATAAACAACATTTCAATATTGGAATTTTAAGGGAAAAGACCTCATAATGCAAAACTGGACGGTTTATATTTTTAAGTTGTATTGGATTTGTTTATGTGGTGATCTTATTATTTTTAGAGCAATCGAAATTCTAGATGGGATTCTGCAGCAGAAGGCAAACCCAATCTGGAAGATAACAAAATATTTGACAGTCTGCAGCATCACTCGGCTCCACAGCAAATTACTGATATTAAAATATATAAATGCAAACAAATTTTTCCGGTTTCTTTGGCAGAAGACCACAGAAAAACATAATTCTAAGTCATTATTCTCAACCCAGCCCAGCTCCCACTAACAACAGTAATTATTTTTCCATGGTTGCGGCTCGCTCAAGGTGACGTCATTCACAAAGTGAAGATCTGGAAGATCTTGGAAGTGCTGATATTAAAATATATAAATGCAAACTTTCCGGTACCACAAACATAATTCTAAGTAACAACAGTGCAGTGAACAAGTCATTTGAAGACTCTTAAGTGCTGAGCAAGTTGCAGTGAACAACTTGCCTAAGGTTACAACACAGCAACTAAGGTCAGATTCAAACCTGCTACCTTCAAGTTGTGTGGCAAGAATCGTATCACTATTCCATTGTGTCCCCCAGTATTTTGAATATTGGCAGATGGAATGTTGAATTTGGCAAATGTCAAAAAATACATCAAAGCCTTAAGAATTTGTCAACTTAATCTACAATATTTTGAATTTACAATGCCTATGATGATCAGTCTTGAATATTTTAATTTATTTTACATTATTAATTAAGGTAGATGAAGCATGTTCATGTGCCTACGTGGAAGTAGATCCCCGATTTTTGCCCGTGCTTTTCCACGTCCAGAGGCACCCAAATCATCCTGAGCATCCAGTAAAAAAAGTTATTAAGCATCAGCTAAATCTGTCAGATCATTGTCAAAAAGTTGGCATCAGAAATCAATTGATAAAATGCTCAGCAATTTCCACTTGTGCACAATAAATACTCTGCAATAAGTAACAAACCCTGAACACAATCCAACAAAGTTATTAAACAAATTCTAACTGAAAATTAGTACACTCTTAGCATCAGTCATAGATGTGTTGCAGACATTTGCCTTTCAAATCTACAATTGAAGCTAGCCAAAAGAAAGAAAAGCACGTCAATTCCCAAACAGAAGCGTTCCATAATGTCTATGTGTCTAACAAAAAGGCCAACATTTTAATACCATGTAGCTTGAGGGTCTCTTTGCAGAAACCTTTTCAGAATCAAAAGCATCTTCAGAAAGCCTACTGAGCTTTTCCAATTTTCCACCGCTATCCCCATCGTTGTCCGCCTGATTCTGTTTTCCTATTCAAAGTTTGCAATAACAAAAATTACACGTCGAACAAATCCAGAAACGATAAACAATCCCAGAAAATGTTTGATCACTTAACGATGCAAATATCGCCGCATTAAAAATCTTAAACAAACTTAGAGAACTTTTACAAAACCGAGCAAAAAGTTTTAAACGCTCTTACGCTTTCCCGATACAGACAACACTTTTGCTCTCTCCAGACTGTCATCGGATCCGCTGGTGACAACATAGGAGACTGGTCGACCGCTTGGATCGGCAACGTCGGCATAAATGATCGTCAACGGCGTTCCTTTGTACCTCTGCTTCGCATCTTCTTTACCCTTCAGACCCTGATCTGCGATGTACCCCACGGAAGAGAGTGCCGGTCTCGTTATAACGGCACAGTTTGAAGCGCCCGAAAGTGCTTCTCTTCCTTTTCTTTGCACAAAGTCGAGAAACGAATTCAAGAAGCCGCTGTACGGGATGATTCTCGGCTGTTCGTCTTCAGTAGCCTCGCTCGCACCGGCCTCCTGAGAGTTCTTTTCCTCGCCCGAGGCCAAGTAGGCAAATTCACCATCATCAAACTCGCCCGGGCAAGCGGTAATTATCTGAACGGTGATGGATTTCTGCACGTCGTCAATCGCAACATCTGCGGCAGAGGACGCAAAGGAGTAGACATCTGTCGATTCAGCGCCCATGGCAGACGCCGCCGTGTCCACTCCAGACACCATGGCCATCTCCTGCTGCTGATTAATAAGTGCCTCCGAATGGTCTGATGTAGCAGCCTTGACATATGCATCTGCTGCTTCAGGACCGGTCTCGCCTTCGATGACAAACTCGTACTTGGACCAATCGATCGGCAGTCCTTTCGCCACCATTTCTTGCAGCTCGGGCGGCAGCTGCTGTCCCGCCTGAAGAACAAAATCTTCCCCGCCCAGTTTAATGGTCGAAGCGGTCTCAACTTCTCCTCCTCCGGGCTGTGAAGCCTCAAACCCGTCTCCGGCCATCATGGCTATCTGCATGCCGTCTTCGCCGATCATTCTTATGGTTCCGTCTGGCATGGTCTGCAAAAACTGCTGCCCGTCAATGGATGTCTGCAGAATATCCTGTGGAACTACCGTCGAAGAACCCACCGAAGATGCATCGACACCCTGCAGCTGGAAACCTGCCAATTCCGGTTTCAGGCTTTCTTGCTGCGCACTGATGGTTGCAAGGTCATCCAGCGAGATTCCAGGTGTATCGGTCAAAGCAGAAACTCCGCCTCCCGACTTCGACGAACCAACAATCTGGTAAGCAACATCTCCAACCATCATGTACATCACCTCGTCTGGGCCGAGTCCTTCGGGAATCATGTCCGCACTGAACGTAACCTGCTGCAGGCCAGACGGATCTACCTGAATCGAAGATATAGAGCTTGCGTCGACCGTCTGCTGTTGGGTCTGGTGCAAATTTGTCGGCAGCAGAGACGTCGTCTGCTTGACCGATCCTTTCGTCTGGCCAGCATTAGCTGCTCTCCCCTGCTGTCTACTTCCGCGGCCTGCATCAGGCCGAAGTATAGACTGGCCATACTGGCGGCCTGTCAGAAGACTTTTGACATTCTCTGTTTCTTCAGAAGCTGCATCTTGAGCACGAGAAACTTCAACAGAATTTCGAGATGTACGCTGTCCAGCCGTGCCTGAGAGAAACGGCATGTATTCATAAATTATAGACAAAAAATCATGCCAAAGTTCCAGAACGCTGCTTGAATACGAATTATTTCAATTATGTTATTATCTATATATACAAAATGCAGTTTTACTTTACATCAGTTCTATATAACTTCTATAATCTCATTGAAGCAACATTTCAGTCTATATTGTATCCAAATTTCAATAATCTGGATATCAAAATCAGCTCAAAACTTATGATTACATAATGCTTTATGAATGATTTATAAAGAACAATAAATTTATTAAGAAGACAAAGGAACTGGATTGGACAAGTGCTGAGAGGAGAATCATTGTTGAGAACAGCAATGGAGGGAAGCGTACCAGGAGAAAAGATAAAAGGACGACCAAGGAGGATTGTATTGGACTGGATGATAAAGAAGACACGTGCATAACCACACAAAACCTATGCAGAAATCAAAGAGGCAAAGAGGCATGGCACAGACAGCAATGGAAACAACAACAAACAGCCCATAACCTGTCTCATGACAGAGAATTTGATGATGAAGATGATAATGATCCCAAATATTATTGAACTAAAAAGTCCTTAAAAGTTCTTGGCAAAACAAAATATCCTAAATGCAAACCACCATCACCAACCTGCAGCCGAAGATGACTTTTGCCCAGAAGCCTGTTTCATCAGCATTCGATTTAAAGCTTTCCACTGAGTTTGATCCATTACTTTTCCACACTTATACCTAAACACACACACAGCACATGAACAAATCACAAATTCAAACTTTTTAAATTCTCATCATCATCATCATCATCATCAATCGCTATGGCGATGCTGCAGCACGCTGTAGCAACTTGTCGATTTCACGTCCCCATGTCTTGAGATAGGCGGTGAGGTTTAAATTCTGCTTAGATAAAAACCTGCATTTGCTTAGATTTGCTTTTACAGAAGATGATTTACACAGTACACAAAAATAATTGCGGAAAACAGAATATTCACACGTTATGTACATGCGAATTAATTTTATTATATATTACACCCAAGAGCAATAACAATAAATACTCAATTTGTTTTGCACCAGTTATCAGTCTATAATGGCTGCAGGCCAAATTAATGTCCATTCCACCTCAGTAGGCAAGTGAATACATAAAATACAGATTGTTCTCTAGGATCAAACTCAAGCTGATGGCTCATTTATGGCAGAGCTGACACTCTACCAAATGAGCTATGTAATAATATTTTATCAACTGACGCATAATTCGATCCACTGAAGCAAACCTTTTGCATTGAAGAATGACTAGCATTCAAATTAAGCATTGTTGTAAATTGGCATACATATATTGTTATATCAGTCAATTCATACTGCATGCAAATAAACTATTTAAGCCCGACACATTATAAGCACATTACAAATTTGTGAGTATAATCCGTAAGAGTTGCATGTTAACACCTCTGAAGCCTAATGATAGTGCTACATGGGTAAACCTGGAGCCAAGTTAAACAAGAACTGGAACAGAGTTTTCCAATGTAAACAAAGTATCAATCCGTGTGCAAACAATGTATCTTGTGCAATCCTTAGCTTCCTATGGTGTGTTTTTGATGACCTGTTTGCTATTTCATTGTAATGTTTGATTGAATAATCACAATTTTCCTTGTGTATAGTCTGGAAACTCATGTATCTATGGACCGATCGTGTGCATTTACGGACTACTTTCGGTCGTGTTGCCCTGTTCGGGTTCTTGTTTGACTTAGCTCCAGATTTACCGCTACATGAATTTAAAATTGCATGTAGTTATCATAATCTGACTACATTTTGTTTATTTATTCAAATATGGCACGTCATTGTCTCTAATTCATGACTGCAAGATTAGAATACGCGATTTACAGGTTATGTGTGAAAGACAAGACATAACGAACATAATTTCATAAAAAGGTTAGGACCTGTCTGACAGAAAGCTGTCCGAGGTTCATCGAGTGGCCCCCTAAGCGTGACTACCTCGGGCCGCAAGTCCGATAAAACGGCTCCGGGTTTAAACCGATAAACTCAGCCATTCGGAAAGTTTTCGTTAAGCACCCATCGTTCCTCAACCATACCCAACGATTCTGCGCCTTCAATAGCTAATTCGAAGTTAGATAAAGTACCTAAGAATACGCAGCTATTGCGATGTAACTACCCAATGTGCTACATAAATTCACCATATTTACTTACTTACTTACAGTGTACAAATCCAGCAGGAAATCGTCTCGAATGAACGACTCCCGCCTTCAAATACCAATAAACATTTATTAAATTACTAAATTATCGCTGAGAAATTTTAATTTTCGAGTGTAAATAACCTAAAGTTGCGACACTCAAAAAAGATTTCAAACAAGAAACAAACTAACGACCGCCATTTCAAATACGCTGTCGCCGCTATGCGTTTGTTAAATAATCATAGACTGCCATTAAAACCTAGCACACAGTACAATGAGTTCAAAAACCGTAATTTAGTCGTTAACTCGTTATCACTTATCAAGTTATCATCATGACATTTTTGTCCTATCTTTATATAAGATCTTTCTTCCTATGGCGCTACTATTCTAGTTTTGTGTTTTTGCTTGAGACTAGAATGCTTGTGATAGAATTTTTAATTTTCCGTCTTACGTCGAGTCAAGCGTCTTCATCCATGGTCTTCCTTGCGGTTTCCTGCTTTCCATTTAACCAGTTTGCCCTCAGTTGCCTTCTAAGCATAGGGTTTTCTCTGAAATAGGAAATACTAGTCGCTATAAAATAATATAAGACATAAAACATCATCAAAACTCTTAAGGTTATAGACTAGATCAACTTGTTTTCTTCGACTTAATTGCAGTTTTGGTTTATTAATAAATAGGCTACTTAATTAGCCTACACAGCACAATATGTAAATACGTTATTTTAAAGTTGTTTTGGAAACTGCTTAAAAATTTATTTCCAAATGCCGAAAAATGTGTGCGGCCCTCGGCTTTCATCGCAGAAACTTTTGCGGTCCTCGGATAAAAAATGTGCCCATCACTGCCCTATAGGCCTAGTCACCCCTCTTGTTGCTACGTCACCGGACATCAAGCATCAAGACAGGAACGCACATCTAGAACGATTAAAGGCTTGAGGGAGAATCGAGAGCAGTTGCCCTACTACAGTCCCCATCATCATCATCATCAGCAGCAGCAGCAGAGGCAGAAGCAGCAGCAGCAGCAACAACAACAGCATCATCATCACCACCATCATCATAATCATCATCGTCACCATCATCATAATCATTATTCGTCATAATCGTCATCGTCGTCGTCGTCATCATCATCATCATCATCATCGAACTTCTATAGCCCCATATAATATTAATAATGCTCATGACACCAGCCAATTGTCGCTCATTGGTATATATAATTCCCCTCACTCCCACACCAACAATCAGCATTTATATGATACAATAGGTCTATAGGCCTATATAATATATATATATATATATATATAATATATAATATATCTTCTTTTCTTCTTCTTTCTTTCCTTCCGTCTTTCCCATTGGGTTGGACGATGGGTCTGAAAGAGTTCCTTCCACTTCTGTCTGTCTCTTGCTGCTGGCATTTGAAACTGGTCAATTGGATGAAGTTCATTTGCATTTCTTCTACAATCCTCTTTTTTAAGTTTTCTATCCATGCACACTATTTTCTTGGTCTTATATATTTCTCCTTTTATATAATATATATAATATATATATAGCACATATGGCCTACATATAATATATATGTAATATAGGCCTAATAATATAACAATATATACCCCTAAATTTATACCCCCAAATCAAATTCTTGGCTACACCCCTGTGCACCACCTTCACTACCCTCACTGCTGTCGCCCATGCAGTGAGGGACCGCCCTCTGCTAGCCATCGTTTCAGGGTAGCCTAAGTGTCTATATGCGCCAAGCGCTTGGTATTTGAGACGTCGACCCCGATATCTTTTTAAAGATTACCTCCTAAGCGAAGTGCAGTTAAGTTCAAACTTCAAGATAGGCCTACCGTAATTCAGTTTTGATTCGCTTATCGTCATGGGGATGGGGTCTACTTGAGTTGAGAACGTCAATAACAGAATCGAACGCCTTTCATAAGAGAGAAACAAAAACTGAAACGTTCAAAAGGAATTGGGTAGGCCTAGGCTACTTGCAGGTCCGTCGAGAGAAATTCCGGGTCCCTGGGCAGAGCAGTCACGGGCACTTAAACAGTTTGAAAGTTTATGTTCTTAAAAGAAGGCTTGTCCTAAAAAAGTTCAAAGGTTTTCAAAAAATATACACATATAGGCGTATCAAAATTTAATGTGAAAAAGTGGTGATGACCTTTTTTTGCTTTAGACTTTTCAGGAAGTTAAAATAACAGGCAATGCCTTCCTCGACGGGTCCCAACCCCCAACCGCCTTCAACGTGCTCATAATAATAAATAGTATAGCACGAGATTACATTTTGCGGACCCGCCCGGGCCCTTTACAGATCGCCAGACCCCTTGGGCATCCCCCCGTCCTCCTCTCGGCGGGCCTGTGTAGGCTACTTGTAATGTTTAAAACACTTTGCCTGTGTAATGTCTACTGTAAAACTCGTTATTATTATTATTGTTATTATTATTATTAATATAAGTATTAAGACCCGGTTATGTGGCCTTCGCGTGGTCAAAATTCCGGGGTTAAGCGGCAAATGTCAGGATTGTGGCCGTTCTAGCGGCCACCTAACTTTTAGCTACCAACTGAACCAAGAATACAGGAAATTAACTGCAATTGAAATATACCAACGTGCTTAGTGATCCTCGAAGTTGAATAGGAACTGTGTTTTTGAAAAAATGTCAATATTGTAAGAAATAAATAAGGAAAAATTGAGAAATTATTATTGAATTATACTAGAATTTATTAAAAAGCGGGATTAAAGGGCCTTCCACAAAATGTCTTTTCTTGACGAAAATGAAATTATGTCTTAAATTTTACTATTGATACTAAATTAATGCATGAACATGCGTCGAATTTGATAAAATTTACTGCGGCACGCATCGATTTCCGACGAAATCGATATATGCATAAAAAAATAACCGCTTTCCGAAATGATAACATAAAGTATAACTCCTTAGCAGCTCCGCCCCAAAGGCCGGAATATAAAGGTGGAGGCCTGTGCAGCCCGGCCGGCTTAGAGCACATTCTACCGTGCCCAATAAACTCCGCCCACCAGCTGAGATAAATATTCCTTCCATCAGTTAATAGTCACTATTAGTCAGTCAGTCAGTCAGTCACTGTAAATAGAAAGACAGAGAGAGACAGAAAAACGCGCACA
>CM030842.1:13065366-13080366 GCA_018105865.1 Metaphire vulgaris | reverse complement strand
GGTTGGTATTCCGAAACGTTTGTGAAGCTTAAGAAAAAATTGTTATAAAAAGAAAAGGTACATTTACATTCTTAGATACGATTTCTCAGTAGCAACAGTCGCTCCAATCAACCAGTGACGTCATGTAGCCACGCCTACTTGACCTGTATGCAAAAGAAGGGTTCCTGGCCTGCCTTTGGTATTTAATTGCCTTGCCTTACACCTGTATGCTTTCGAAACTCAAGTTCAGTTGACCCAGTTACCCATGCACAGCGTAATCTCTTGACTGGCAGATGGACCCTGAGGGGCCTTGAGCCGCCGGTTGGACATTGGGCTGACAACAATGACCGTCTTGGTGCACTTGTACCTAAGCCGGTTGGTAGGAAAAGGCGATGCATGGCAGCTCTTTGACCCTGAAATATGTTAATGTCACTTCGGGTCTATCCAATTGGGGTTCATCCATAATATATAATATATATATAACAAGGTTTAAAGTGGTTCAGTAGGGACTGCCCTGTGTGAGAACCACTGTTGCTCCCGTCCAATCTAATATCCTAAACTACTGAGGTTTATTTTGAACTCGTTTACAGTTGCAGCCGTTATTATCCCCTCATCCAGTTCATTCCATCTGTCCACCACTCTTGCACTAAAAAAATGCTGTTTATGTCTCCCAACCCGTTTCTTGAACAGTTTCATGCTGTGTCCTCTGGTTCGATCATACTGCTTCATTGTAAAAAATCTTTCCTTTGGCATTTCCACTTTGTTTGTTAGTACATAGAATACGTACAATACAGCAATCTGCAAACACACAACCTTCATACTTCATACAACCTTCATACTTTGACTTTTGAAATAATTCAGAGAAAATTAAAAACCCTCGTTTGCGAAACTTTTCCTTCATATAGTTTTTTCCTTCATATAGTTTTGCAATTATGCAAAAAATAACCAAAGTCTCAAAAAATAATCCCATTTGTAGAGCGCTTCAAATCTTTTTCCATAGGCGCTATGGAAAAACCTCTCGTCTTTTTTTTTTATTGAAAGATCGATCGATGCACATACATAGATCGTTTGAACGATTAATCGATTGATTATTTTAATAAATTTTTCATGGCTTGGTTTGTTTATTGCATATTATGATACGCGCACCGTTTTGCAAATATTTCAACCAGCACATTTCGGATAGGGCCTAATGCTGGTCTACCACAGACATGCAACGAACTTTTTCCAGACACCACGACCATCGGAGCGGATTTTTCGTAGACTAACATCTTACGTTCTGCATTGACTTGTCAACGTTGTTGGCAGCACCTTTGACTTTGGCCTTGGCCATGATGCGGCGCTATAGAAAATGTCAAGAACGATTACGATAACGATGGACATGGGCTGGGTCCACCCATGGGTTGGGTCGGGTTTGGTTGAGTTGGGTCACAGTTTTTAATTTTTGGTGGGTTGGATTGGGTTGGGTTAATGTATTGGTGGGTTTGGTTGGGTTGTAACAAGCAACCCAACATGAACTTGGGGCCGTCCATAACTGACGTCACGCGATTTTGGACCATTTTTGACCCCCCCCTCGTCACACTTCGTCACAAAAAGCCAGACCTCCCTCAAAAAGACGTCACAAAGCTGACCCCCTATGTTCCATGTTAAAATTACACAATCTTTGAAATTTTAAAATCGTATATTGTTTAAAACAACTTAGCAACGTTTAAAATCTTATAAAGTTTACAAATCTTAGAAGAAATGTTTTAAATGGTGTACGGACATAAGCCCCCTGGACATAAGTCCCCGGACATTATTCCCCGGACATTAGCCCCAGACATAAGCCCCTCCCAAAGCAAAGGGTTAGTAGAATTAACGAAACTGTATGATATCTATCTAAACTATCCCGACTATATCATTTTGGATATCTATCAATAATAATAATAAATTTATCCTGTGTCGGTTAGGGTTAGTGCACCCGCCTTTAGGGTTATCAAATGGGTTAAGAACATACTAAACGGTATTATATCTATCTAAAGTATCATAACGAAAGTATTCCGACTGGGGTACGGACATAAGCCCCCTGGACATAAGCCCCCGGACAAAAGCCCCCGGACATTAGCCCCGGACATAAGCCCCTCCCAAAGCAAAGGGTTAGTAGAATTAACGAAACTGTATTATATCTATCTAAACTAACCTGACTACAGTTTGGATATCTATCAATTTTTATCCTGTGTCGGTTAGGGTTAGTGCACCCGCCTCTAGGGTTATCAAATGGGTTAAGAACATACTAAACGGTATGATATCTATCGAAAGTATCATAACGAAAGTATCCCGACTATATAATTTATTGACGTCATTTATGGACGGCCCCTTGACATTGTGTTACTCAAACAACCCTGCTTGTATTTCAGCCAGCTCAGCTCAGTCTGAGCGAGACTTTTAGTCTGTTGAACGTTTCTTCACTTACTGCTTACGATCAAATACGTTTTTAACAAATTTTAATGCATGGGTTTGGTTGAATTTGACTAGTGATGGGTTGGCTTGCGTTGTCATGTAGCCCAGTTTCCGTGGGTTGGGTTTGAAAAGTGATGGGTTGGATTGCGTCAGATATTTTCAATTTTACGTGGGTTGGGTTTGGTTGATGTTTTTTGGGTTGGGTTTTAAAAAATGAACCCAAGTTCATGTCTGGTCTACCATGCAAGAAAGATAACACTGGTCTACGTCAATTTTGCTGACTTGAAGACAACATGTGATCTTTATGTATTTTGGTGTGCTGAATCCAAAAATCACACCCATTTTCTCCTATCACGTCCAGTTTTTCCGCAAAACGCTGTTTACTGATTTACTGTTTACTGTAATAATGTAGCATTATGTATTATAATTCTTTAGCTATATTGAATATGCAAAAAGATAAGGATGTGCAAAAAGATATGCTTAATATGCAGTGGGCATAACTATTTAATAATACAACAGTTTAATAGGCAGTTTTAAACTGCAGACGTCAGCATTTTATGGATATAGGCCTATATATAAGCAGCGTGAAACCGACGGCAGCATTCAGTCGTTCATGAGGCTTAAAAGTCGCAGCAAATTTAACTCTTCTAAATAGCTTTCTGTGTAATATGTCATCCAGCACACGAACACTTCGTGGGCAGTGCAGGAATTATCCTGACATTTTGCTACATTTGTGGTTGTTTTACAACACTTAAACAAAGGAGAGAGGTGTCTGAATTTGTGCATAAAGCTTAGCATGCATATTTCGCAGTTAAATTGGGTGACTGGGAAAACCTTGGGCACCACATAAAGTGTGCAGGACATGTGTTGAAAGCTTCAGACAGTTCATAACGTGACTAAAGGTCAGAGAAAAAGTCTTAACTTTGGAGTTCAAATGGTGTGGCGAGAGCCTCGAAACCATGCATGTTGATGACTGCTACTTCTGTCTGGTAAATATTTCAGGCATGTCCACAAAGACAAAATCTTCCATCCAGTACCCAAATCTCCCCTCTGCTCTGAGACCAGTTGCTCACTGTGACAAAGTTCCTGTACCTATTTGCACTACTTTGGGAGTTTCTTACGACGATGAATTTTGTCAGTCAACAGACACCGATTGCGAAGATTTCGTGGCCTCAGAAGTTAACGCTGGAATGCACCAAACATTCAACCAAGCTGAGTTGAATGACATAATACGAGACCTAGATCTGCCGAAGTCGTCAGCAGAGTTACTGGGTTCAAGACTGAAGGAAAAGAATCTGTTCAGTGTTGGCTCCAGGAACCACGCTTATGTATCATGGCAGAGAGAATGAATCTTTTGAAATATTTCCATATGGAGGAGGAGTTTGTATACTGCATCAACATCAAATGACTTATTGAATCAATGGGATGCTATAGTTGTAGACAAGATGCTTTTTGCGACCTGATTACTGACTTACTTGGCAACTTAAGAGTCAAGAATTATGACCTTTCAGTTCAAAATTCGAAGATTGCTTTTCGAAGACCAGGAGCAAACATGAGTGTCAAGTTGCATTTCCTTCATAGCTACCTGAACTTCAAATCTTGAAGCTATGAGTGAAGAACATCAAGAGATTCAAGACATCAAGACCATGGAACGTAGATATCAAGGCAGATGGAACTCAAAAATTATGGCAGACTACTGCTGGTGTTTACAGCATGACAACTGTGACCATAACTATACCGGAGCATCCAAAAAGAGAAGATTCCTGTCTCAAAACTTAAATTTAAGCAACTAGCTATTGCTCTTATTGCTCTCTTGGTTAGAAGACAGACTCATTTTTGGCTGAATAAAAATATTACGTGTTATCGGTTCTTCAGAATTTCCTATTTTCCCTAATGTTTGACTTAAACGCCTTTAATTAAGCATTCCTCATTTGCGAAAAAATTTGACGTATTGCATAATTTTTGACTTCATATCTGGAATCAGCACCTCTCAATTGGGTAAAATCAGCTAAAATACCTAGGTCAGCAGAAATTTTTTTTAAAAATGTAGACCAGTGTAATTTGCGATTCCAACAACGTCATCCCGACATCGCACATTAATGGGCAGTAATCAGAACGAAAGTTCTTACTGAGCAGAAAGCATTCGCAGAAAGGCCAAAAAAATTCGCCTTAACGAAATTTCTAGGCAATAGCGACTATCACAATTAGTTGTAACTGTTTTGGCGTAAATACCGAGATTAAAAATTAAAAATTGTCTGTCCATTTACTTCGCTAAAACCTTGTAGGCCTACATGATATATAGCGTTCATTGTGTTGCAAATCTGCCTCACGTTGTCTGTAACAAACTGCATCAGGAACATATAGGTAGGCAGTTAAGAAGGTAGTTTAGTGCAGTGGCGTAGGCAGGTCAAGTTCCAACGAGGTGCGGAAATATGAAAGTGCCGCCAGTGCGGCCGTGTTAAAGTAAAAAAATTAGATTGCTAATGTCTCCAATAGTTCCGCCCCTCGGAGGAATGCATGCAACATTTCAACCTGTAACATGATGCCTATTGGTATCTAAACAGTAATTTGAAACGCATAATAATAATAATTATTCACTCTCTCTCTATCCGTCACTAAATCTGTATTTTTGTCAGTTTTATTCTCTCTGTTTCTGTCTTTATCTGTTTTCTCTTTCTCTGTCTGTCTCTCTCTTTCTGTCTCTCTCTCCCGCGCCGCGCCCTTGTGCTAGTTCATGCATGGGTTACCCGCTTATCTGACAGTGTAGGTTGAATTCAATTGTATCCATCGCCTGTGCATACTGGCGTTCGATCCGATAACGGTCGCTTGTGTCGTGGGCAGATGATTCTTCGATCGCTTGTCGTATTATATCTGCCAGGGATTTTCCTACACCCCACCCCTGTTTTGGACAGACACCTTAGCCCTAAACCCCTTCCCAGTTTAAAAGAATCAATGTCAATGGGTGGTCGCTTAAGATAAGCAAAGATCCAGCTGGCGATCAACCCTCAACACTTCAGTTTAGACCATGCATAGCGGTCAGCGTAGTATCGTTGATTGAACTTGATTCAACGTCAAAATAGGAAATTGCGAATCGACCTGCTAACATAGCCTAATCTACAGTTACATAATCGATAAGGAATTGATATTAAGATAAACACTCGGCCAATTCGCACTACAAGTCAAGTTCATGAAGTCACTCTCCCCCTCACTGTGACAGGAAAATTCATTAATCGATACGAACAGATAACGCATTCACAGAAAATCAGCCAGATGCCTTGATAAGACCCCCGAGAGCGGAAGATTTCCCAAAATCGCTCCAGCAATGGTTTAACGCAGACAGGCAGATTTAGTTCTAGCCTATACTCAATCCGCCCGATACGGGGAGGTAAGGCACGATACGGAGAGATAAGGCTTCATCAGACATTCTGCCAGAGGAATTTTTAACGGTAGTGACAGGCGGTCCTCAATAGATTCTTTACTACTAGTAATCTAGTATGATACTATTGTACCTTTGGAACAAAAGTCTAACGAAAGTCTTGTATAATTATGTCAAACTGGGAGACAGCCGGTCTATTTGGAACGGGTGTGTATATATATAGTCCGACCAACGCGCGCACAGTCACAGACGGTCATCGTATTCGTTGCGCAAGCATTGCTGTCTAAGCCGAAATTTTGAAGAAAAGCTATCTACACGTGACGTTGACACATCTGAAGATTTTCTGAACAGACATGGAGCCAAATCATTTCTATCGGGTAAGAAAAACTGTTTCATCTGCACTTTACGATTATAAAATATCCAGATGTCAAGATCGTAATGTGACTGTGTACTTAACATTTCAAAACAAATATGCATTGAAAAACAGAAACTCAGATAGGCCATCAGAGTCATTATTGTCACTATATGTACTAGTCGATTAGTTGCGAAAGCCTTACAGATTCGTGGGATTGATTAATTATAAATGCTCATGAATGCTCCAGTAAAGGAGAGGTAAGGGGAAAAAGTCTTAATTATTATCTTATTATATAATTCTCGATGTCCGGCGAATCCGGCGAATCTGTCTGTCGGTCACGATACACGGCAGATTTTGCAAGACGCTGTCGCCATAGCAACGAAATTGTTTAATCAAAACTGTATAATATAATCAACGGAGCGTTTAACGAAGCGTCTTAATTGCGGCTTAAACCCCCGTTCCCCTTCCCTCTCCCCATCCCTCTCCCAATCGCCCAGGGCCCAGCCCATTCCCGCCCCGGCCCCAAACCCCCTTTCCATTCCCTTTCCCCACCCTCTTCCCTCTTCCCACCCCTTTTCCAATCGCCCCGACCCCAACCCATTTCGGCCTCGGCCCCAAACCCCCGTCCCCCTTCCCTCTCCCCATCCCTCTCCCAATCGCCCTGGCCCCAACCCATTTCCGCCCCGGTCTCAAACCCCCGTTCCTCTTCCCTTTTCCATCCCCTTCCTCTACCCATCCCTCTCCCAATCTACCAGGCCCCAACCCATACCCGCCCTGCCCGACAGGCCCCAAACCCCCGTTCCATCCTCTCTCACCCCTCTCAAAACCCCCGTACCTCTCTCCATCCCTCTCCCAATCGCCCCGGCCCCAACCCATCACCGCTCCGCCCTACCCCACCGGCCCCAAACCCCATTCCCAAACCTACACAACGCTGCTCCGAAAACCTGTACAACCCACTTTCCTCTTCCCAAACCTCCCTTCCCTCTCCCAATGCCCTGCCCCCGTTATTATATATATTTATTCCTTCCTAGCCTCAATACCTATTTTTTTAAAAATTTAACACCTCAAGTGGGGATTAAATTTTCAGACGCTGTCACCATACTGGGGATTTAATTTTTTGGAAAAGCGTTCTTCAGAAATGATTGCTGTAACGTTTTAAATTTGCTATATCTCAGGCTATATAGGAGCTAAAAAGATGAGGTTTGCACCATTGTTTAGACTGTTTATTTCACTTTCTAACCGTCCGTGCAAAACAAACAAATTTGAGGGTAGAGTCCACTTTACGGCCTAAAATATCACCCTTTCTCTCCAAAACTTTTTTAAAGCCCCCTAGCAAAATATTTTCAGCGGTAACCCCACTTTGGTCAGCGGCAAAGTTGTAAAGGGATGTCAGAGGAACAAAATAAACCAAAAAGTTTGAAAATCGGTTGACATTTGGCAAAGATCTATCAATTCTAACCCGATGACCCCAATGTTTGAACATAAGTATTATCGGTGAATTTCGCGAAAGTTTTGAATTGTGAGAAAGTTTCCAATTTTTTGAATTTGCTATATCTCAGGCTATATAAGAGCTAAGAAGATTAGGTCTGCACCATTGTTTAGCTTTTTATTCCTCTTTCTAACCGTCCGTGCAAAACAAAAATGTCCAGCGTTCACGAGCTTTCCGACAATCAAGTGAGAATGAGTAGCAGGCTGTTGCTTGGCGTGAAAAATCAGCACAGCAAACAAGAGAATCAAGCACTGCATGTCGTTCGACACTGCCAAATCAGTACACTTACCTTGACTATCAAGTTTCAGAAAATTCCTGCGAATGGGCGTTAACTCGGTTGAAGGAAAAGGCGGCGATTTATGGAAATTAATTGCGCAAAATCCTATTGCATTCAGGGTCGGCGCTACGGGGGTGGGTCCGCAGGTCCGGACCCACCTAGCCTCGGGCAGGGGCACCCAAGCAAATCGTTCAAATACGCAGGAAAATGTTGATTGGGGGTGAGGGGTAGTCTGAGCCGGCGGGTCCTGGCTGTGTAGATTGCATTAGACCCACCCAGTCAACAAAACCCAGCGCCGCCCTGATTGCATTTGCACAAAATTGGGTGGTAAAACAGCCAATCTCCCCCGTCATTTTTGACGGGTAAACACCTAGTTATTTAATAAATATTAACGGCTACACTTAGGCCTACGTAATGTATACCTTTTTAGCTTAATTTTTAGATATTTATCTTTTAGCTCTGGATCACAGAATTCACCTCCGGCAAAAAAGAGGAAATTCACTCGCTGGAATCAAGAGCATACACGGACCGTTTGTCAATATTTTCATCGACACATATCGGAAAACGCTGGTCTACCTTGTAAGAAAGATATTCTGCGTTTCAAGGAGCGGCACGCAGATATCGTACATGACTGGACAGTCATACGAACCAAAGTTCTTAACGAGCAAAAAGCCTTTGCAAAAAGGAAACAAATTCGCCTTGACGAGTTCTCGATGCAATAGTTAATCTGCCAGTTAGTGGTTATAGTTTCGGCCCAATAATAATAAATAACAACAATGTTTACAGTGGTTCAGAAGGGTATCCCCTGTTTCAGTAGCGGATCTAGCGGGGGGTCAGGGGGGCAGCTGACCCCCCTGACGTGATTTTTGAAGGAAAGTGGCCTGTTTTCAGAAATAATAATGTAATATTGTTTTGGTAAATAAACAGGGCAATGTGCAGCGACGCCAGTGAAAAAGCAAAAAAAAGGTCGTCACTACGTTCGTTTTTAGAGTTGCAACTTCGAAATTTTGTGCGGAGAGCAAAAAAAAGGTCGTCAGGAAATTTTGGCCTGAATTTCTCAAAATTTGACCCCCCTGGTCCAAAATCCTGGATCCGCCACTGCCCTGTTTTGGAACCACTATATTTAGCCCATCCAATCTAGTATACTATAGTACCAAGGTTTATTTTGAAATCATCCACACTAGATACCATTACTACCTTCTCATCCAACTCATTACATCTGTCCAACACTCTCGCACTAAGCAAATTCTTTTTGTATCTCCCAATCCGCTTCTTAAACAGTTTCATGCTGCATTCTCGGGTACCATCATATTGTTTAGTTGTAAATAACCTTCTCTTGGTACATCCACTTTGTTTTGTTAGTGTTTTGTAGTCTCAATTAGATCCCCTCTTGTTCTTTTTCCAAAGTTGTCAATCCACAGCGTTTTAGTCTTTCTTAGTAGTTTATTATCGTGATGAGTTGTTTGTAGATTACATGATCGGTAATTTGCTGTTGCTAACCAGTGTCAAGTCAAAGGTGATTTGTTTCAGTAAGGTAACAAGGTGGTTGTTATGCATTGAAGGTCATTTGAATCAAATATATATGACCTTGGATTCTATGTGTAAAAGGGGTGAAAGATTTTGTAGAATTGTATTTGATAAGGGAAGTTTTATGTTCTATTTGTTATTTGGATTTATGGATTGCACTTTTGGATTAAAAATTGCATGATGATTTTGTGGATCGTTCTAAGTAGTGTTTTGGGTTAGTGTGAATAATTATTTTTTGTGTGTGTTGATCTGCAGTGACATTGATTGGCTGCTTATTGAAATTGGTTAATGTTTTGTGTTAGTGCGGAGATTAGTTTGTGCTGCTGCAGTGTGTTAGTAGGCAATGACATTGTTTTGCTGTTTCTTTTGTTTATTGGTAAACAAAGAAATTGATTTGATTTAGAGTGAGGACAAGGAACATTAGTTATGGAATTATATTTTCATTGATTATAAAAAGATCCTTATGTGCATTGTGCAATAGTTGTTTTTGAGAGATGTCTCATGTTTCTGTTTGGGTTTGATCATTAAGGAATGGAGATGAGAAAATAGTAAATTTGTTGTGTGTTATGATTTTTTCAGATTTTATTGGGTGTGTTTTTCTAGATTAGCGGCAAATATTAAATAATATTTGGAGAGAACCAGTATATTTGTTGTGTGCTATTGTTCAAGCATAAAAAGCATTAGTACGTACAGTTGTTTATCCTAGAGGAGTGCACGGTAATGGCTACCGCGGTTTCACCGCGGTAATCCGCGGATTTACCGCGGTAGCGGGATTGAAATCTGTAATCTTGCCGAAATATTAATGGGGACGGAAAAGTTATGACGGTAGTACCGCGGTAGCGGATCCAGGCTGACGGTATTACCGCGGATGCGGTTTCAAAAATGCCGTAAATACCGCGAGAATGGGGACGATTAATCTCGCAATTCAATAATCATGCGTTCGGCCGATTTTAGCATAGCTACTAACCATATAGGCCTACGCCTTTCAGTTTCGAATTTAAAGGCCATTAAATTGAACTGCTAGGCCAGGCAAGATTGGTTTCGAATCTTTTGATCACTCGACACCATTGTTAGTTCGCAGTTGGTAGAGACAATAAAGCCATTTGAGAACTTGAGAGTAATTGATAAACACACCAGGGGAGAATCATCAGAGCCGGTTTCAGCTTGTTGGGGGAGCCTATAGAGGTACAGGACAACAAAAGATAATATAATTTAGAGGTGGGGCGGATTGCAGAGCACTTTGCACAGCTTTGTAATTTGAACGCTCAGTGCCCACTCCCAATTGCCCAGTCTCTCCTGTGCCCACCAACCACCATCACTATTTACCTTAGTGCCCCTGACTCAATCACCATCGATTCGGAGGTGGATTAAAAAACTCCACTTAGCTTAGGCCTACTATACAAATTAAACATTTTATAAAGTTACAGAAAAATGGACAAGAAAGAGAGCCAATTCATTTTTCAACGTGTTGCTCACTGCTGGCAGAATGGCATTGGTAGTAAAACCGGGAATGTCCGTTATCGTTTGGTTAGTTTCCGGTATACACGTTGAAAAATGAATTGGCTGATGTTATGGTTATGATGTGCGCTAAAGATATCAGGTTAGTAATAGTGTCCCATTTTCATATATGAATATTGTATAGTTTAGAAGAAACTTTTGAAAAACTTTTTGAAAAGCTACTTCTCGTGTTGGGTACTAACAGGGCGCGACTTGTAGGGGGAAGGGGGATTCCTCCCCACTGCCCAACTGCATCCCCCTACTGCTGCATCTCCCCACAACTACATCCCCCAACTGCTACATTTTCCCAACAACTACGCCCTCAAGCTCGACAAATCCCCTCCTCCCACTGCACCAGGTCATAAAATCGCACACTGGGTACTAATAAATGAATAGTTGATATAAAACACCGCGTACGGGGACGGAGACCAAAATGCGGGTACGGGGACGGGGATGGGTTCCGAAATGCGGAGACGGGAATGGGGATGGGGACCGAGATTAGGGGATGGGGTGGGGTGGATTTTAAGTCAATGGGGACGGGATGGGGATGGAGAAAAGCTTTGCGGGGACGGGAGGGGATGGGGACAACAGTCAGTCCCCGTGCACACCTCTAGTTTATCCGAGATCTGATGAATACTATGGACAATACATTAATCATTAGATTTGATTTATTTCGTAGTATTATTTGTTTTGACAATGAATAAATATACTGTTTAGATATCTTTTCCAATGCCAGTAAGAGCTCATGTTTTGATGTCTTGAATAAAGTTGCTACGGTTGGGTGTATTTCTGTGTTTTACTGTCAGAATACTTATTGGTTTTGTTAAGTAAGGCAGATATTTAGATTGCTTTGATTTATTGTTTTTTTGTGTATAGGTTAACAGAAGCTGCTTAGTGCTTTTTTGATTTAATTGACAGGGGAAAATGAACCTTGTAAAGTGAAATGTCAATTGAGTATGAAAAGTCTTGTTTAAAGGACTTATTGTGCTCATGACGTCACGTTTTATATGTCTTAATAAATGATTATAATTGGAAAGAGTTGTCTTTCGTAATGTAATCGATCACGGCGCTATAGCTAATTTAGGCCTAGATGGAGGCGGTTTGACGCGAACAGTTTCTTTTATGGAAAAATACCTTACCGATAAACAAGTCCCAGTATTTTGATGATAGGGCGGCTTTTGGGCTACTTTGTCGACCAATGGTTCAGTTCCTATGGTTGGGATTGTCATGATTAGTTCAATTACCTTTAATACTAAATTAATTAATTAATTAGATATACAGTATACTTACTTACTTATATATAGTATCTACAAATGTTTGTACTAACAACCTCTGGGCGACCAATTGTTGCGGGATTTGATACAATTTCTGGCAAAACTCGTTGTGGGTCTCCGTCTGGGCGCTTACATCTCCGAGCTGGTTCAGGAAAAATTATTTCACGGACTCTCTTGCAAACTCGGACCAGCTCGCCTTGCACATTATTCCATGATCAATGACAAGTTCTATGTATGTATTATATCCATTTTGTAAGCCCTTTCCGTCCATTTTATATTATATATATGCGTCCATTACATAGACACATATAAGTATATATGCATATAAAGCTATAGATAGAAGAGTGCAGTGGTAACAACTTTGAAACTTTGAAAACTTAGAGCAGAATATATATATATATATATATATATATATATATATATTTATATACATACACATATATTATCTCCATTTTTGAAGCCCTATCCATCCACTTTCAGAAGTTTGGCAATGAACGGAGCAACGAAGGCAGTTATATATATATATATATATATATATATATATATTTATAAATATATATATATATATGATAAGCATTTCTATACATTTCATATAGCATAAATACATGCTATATATATGCTGTCATATACATGCTGCCAGGTATATATATCATACTAATATTATATAATTATGCTGCTTTAATATATATATATATATATATGTATATGAGACTATACATGATAAGCATTTCTATACATTTCATATAGCATAAGTACATGCTATATATATGCTGCCATATACATGCTGCCAGGTATATATCATACTAATATTATATAATTATGCTGTTTTAATATATATATATATATATATATATATATGTATATGAGACTAAGTATGCTGTTGTATCTATATATGTGCTGTCATAATATATCATGTATGCTGTTGATATATATATATATATATATATATATATATATATATATATATATATATACATATATATATATATGTGTGTCATAAATATTATCGGCACACATATGCGCATAATATGTATAGAGATTATATACGGTATATATAGTTATTTTTAATGCACTTAATATATATATCCTTATAATATATGTATATATGGTGATATGATCAGCATATTATATGGATTAGCAGCATATCCGATTGCCGCGCAGATAGCACATTTATCATTATCTATTTTCATAAAGGCCTATGCTTTATTAAATATTGCATATTATATTTTTATACTTGCTGTCACATATATATCATATTATATATTAGTGGCATTTACAGTATACATAAATACGTATATGCGCATAATATAAATATATATTAAATGATTATCATATGTTTGAATATTTATAAGTAGACCGTTTCCGTGAGGGGGAAATGGTCTTTTCCCCGGATATTTCAAATTCCCTGCCTTGGAAATTTTGGCAAACTACATACTTACAGCTCTCCCACAGACCCTAGCTGACTTTACCCCCGGCCTTGTCAGTTTCCCCCGTAGTCCATGAGTCTAGATTACCCACTTACTTACTTACACTGACATATAGGGCTATATATAGGCCCTATATTTATAGTAATAACAGCTTATTTTATCCTCTTGTACGGTTTAGCTAGCTATGGTAGGCCTATATATAATTTTCTCTATTGATACCCCATTAGAGGGCCGGCCCTTTTACCGTGCAATCGTCGAAAACATTTCAGTATAGGAAAATGCACGGGAAAAGGGCCGGCCCTTTTATACGGGTTTTATGGTTTAGTTTTTGGATAAGGTGGCCGTGCATTTTTGTTATACTATGTGTTTCTAATAATTTTTCAAAATCGCTTCATCCATACTTAGACAGTACCTTTCTAAGTAATTTATCCAAATTTTGATGAAATATATATGATGCATCATTCGTGGATGATGATTTATTAAAACGGCCACTTTCCTAATTGATTTATTGTAAGGCCACCTAATCTGGGAAATAGCGTTATTATTATAAGTATTAAGACCCGGTTATGTGGCCTTCGCGTGGTCAAAATTCCGGGGTTAAGCGGCCGTGTCAGGATTGTGGCCGTTCTAGCGGCCACCTAACTTTTAGCTACCAACTGAACCAAGAATACAGGAAATTAACTGCAATTGAAATATACCAACGTGCTTAGTGATCCTCGAAGTTGAATAGGGAACTGTGTTTTTTTGAAAAAAATGTCAATATTGTAAGAAATAAATAAGGAAAAATTGAGAAATTATTATTGAATTATACTAGAATTTATTAAAAAGCGGGATTAAAGGGCCTTCCACAAAATGTCTTTTTCTTGACGAAAATGAAATTATGTCTTAAATTTTACTATTGATACTAAATTAATGCATGAACATGCGTCGAATTTGATAAAAATTTACTGCGGCACGCATCGATTTCCGACGAAATCGATATATGCATAAAAAATAACCGCTTTCCGAAATGATAACATAAAGTATAACTCCTTAGCAGCTCCGCCCCCAAAGGCCGGAATATAAAGGTGGAGGCCTGTGCAGCCCGGCCGGCTTAGAGCACATTCTACCGTGCCCAATAAACTCCGCCCACCAGCTGAGATAAATATTCCTTCCATCAGTTAATAGTCACTATTAGTCAGTCAGTCAGTCAGTCACTGTAAATAGAAAGACAGAGAGAGACAGAAAAACGCGCACAGAGAGAGCCAGACAGAAAGACAGAAAAACAGAGAGGGTTGGAAAAGTAGACAGACTGAGACTGAGAGAGATACAGACAGAGAGCGAGAGAGAGAGAGAGAGAGAGAGAGAGAGAGAGAGACAGGCG
>CM030842.1:12865366-13060366 GCA_018105865.1 Metaphire vulgaris | reverse complement strand
TGACGTCATGTAGCCACGCCTACTTGACCTGTATGCAAAGAAGGGTTCCTGGCCTGCCTTTGGTATTTAATTGCCTTGCCTTACACCTGTATGCTTTCGAAACTCAAGTTCAGTTGACCCAGTTACCCATGCACAGCGTAATCTCTTGACTGGCAGATGGACCCTGAGGGGGCCTTGAGCCGCCGGTTGGACATTGGGCTGACAACAATGACCGTCTTGGTGCACTTGTACCTAAGCCGGTTGGTAGGAAAAGGCGATGCATGGCAGCTCTTTGACCCTGAAATATGTTAATGTCACTTCAGGGTCTATCCAATTGGGGTTCATCCATAATATATAATATATATATAACAAAGGTTTAAAGTGGTTCAGTAGGGACTGCCCTGTGTGAGAACCACTGTTGCTCCCGTCCAATCTAATATCCTAAACTACTGAGGTTTATTTTGAACTCGTTTACAGTTGCAGCCGTTATTATCCCCTCATCCAGTTCATTCCATCTGTCCACCACTCTTGCACTAAAAAAATGCTGTTTATGTCTCCCAACCCGTTTCTTGAACAGTTTCATGCTGTGTCCTCTGGTTCGATCATACTGCTTCATTGTAAAAAATCTTTCCTTTGGCATTTCCACTTTGTTTGTTAGTACATAGAATACGTACAATACAGCAATCTGCAAACACACAACCTTCATACTTCATACAACCTTCATACTTTGACTTTTGAAATAATTCAGAGAAAATTAAAAACCCTCGTTTGCGAAACTTTTCCTTCATATAGTTTTTTCCTTCATATAGTTTTGCAATTATGCAAAAAATAACCAAAGTCTCAAAAAATAATCCCATTTGTAGAGCGCTTCAAATCTTTTTCCATAGGCGCTATGGAAAAACCTCTCGTCTTTCTTTATTGAAAGATCGATCGATGCACATACATAGATCGTTTGAACGATTAATCGATTGATTATTTTAATAAATTTTTCATGGCTTGGTTTGTTTATTGCATATTATGATACGCGCACCGTTTTGCAAATATTTCAACCAGCACATTTCGGATAGGGCCTAATGCTGGTCTACCACAGACATGCAACGAACTTTTTCCAGACACCACGACCATCGGAGCGGATTTTCGTAGACTAACATCTTACGTTCTGCATTGACTTGTCAACGTTGTTGGCAGCACTTTGACTTTGGCCTTGGCCATGATGCGGCGCTATAGAAAATGTCAAGAACGATTACGATAACGATGGACATGGGCTGGGTCCACCCATGGGTTGGGTCGGGTTTGGTTGAGTTGGGTCACAGTTTTTTAATTTTTGGTGGGTTGGATTGGGTTGGGTTAATGTATTGGTGGGTTTGGTTGGGTTGTAACAAGCAACCCAACATGAACTTGGGGGCCGTCCATAACTGACGTCACGCGATTTTGGACCATTTTTGACCCCCTCCCCCTCGTCACACTTCGTCACAAAAAGCCAGACCTCCCCCTCAAAAAGACGTCACAAAGCGCTGACCCCTATGTTCCATGTTAAAATTACACAATCTTTGAAATTTTAAAATCGTATATTGTTTAAAACAACTTAGCAACGTTTAAAATCTTATAAAGTTTACAAATCTTAGAAGAAATGTTTTAAATGGTGTACGGACATAAGCCCCCCTGGACATAAGTCCCCCGGACATTATTCCCCGGACATTAGCCCCCAGACATAAGCCCTCCCAAAGCAAAGGGTTAGTAGAATTAACGAAACTGTATGATATCTATCTAAACTATCCCGACTATATCATTTTGGATATCTATCAATAATAATAATAAATTTATCCTGTGTCGGTTAGGGTTAGTGCACCCGCCTTTAGGGTTATCAAATGGGTTAAGAACATACTAAACGGTATTATATCTATCTAAAGTATCATAACGAAAGTATTCCGACTGGGGTACGGACATAAGCCCCTGGACATAAGCCCCCGGACAAAAAGCCCCCGGACATTAGCCCCCGGACATAAGCCCTCCCAAAGCAAAGGGTTAGTAGAATTAACGAAACTGTATTATATCTATCTAAACTAACCTGACTACAGTTTGGATATCTATCAATTTTTATCCTGTGTCGGTTAGGGTTAGTGCACCCGCCTCTAGGGTTATCAAATGGGTTAAGAACATACTAAACGGTATGATATCTATCGAAAGTATCATAACGAAAGTATCCCGACTATATAATTTATTGACGTCATTTATGGACGGCCCCTTGACATTGTGTGTTACTCAAACAACCCTGCTTGTATTTCAGCCAGCTCAGCTCAGTCTGAGCGAGACTTTTAGTCTGTTGAACGTTTCTTCACTTACTGCTTACGATCAAATACGTTTTTAACAAATTTTAATGCATGGGTTTGGTTGAATTTGACTAGTGATGGGTTGGCTTGCGTTGTCATGTAGCCCAGTTTCCGTGGGTTGGGTTTGAAAAGTGATGGGTTGGATTGCGTCAGATATTTTCAATTTTACGTGGGTTGGGTTTGGTTGATGTTTTTTGGGTTGGGTTTTAAAAAATGAACCCAAGTTCATGTCTGGTCTACCATGCAAGAAAGATAACACTGGTCTACGTCAATTTTGCTGACTTGAAGACAACATGTGATCTTTATGTATTTTGGTGTGCTGAATCCAAAAATCACACCCATTTTCTCCTATCGTCAGTTTTTCCGCAAAACGCTGTTTACTGATTTACTGTTTACTGTAATAATGTAGCATTATGTATTATAATTCTTTAGCTATATTGAATATGCAAAAAGATAAGGATGTGCAAAAAGATATGCTTAATATGCAGTGGGCATAACTATTTAATAATACAACAGTTTAATAGGCAGTTTTAAACTGCAGACGTCAGCATTTTATGGATATAGGCCTATATATAAGCAGCGTGAAACCGACGGCAGCATTCAGTCGTTCATGAGGCTTAAAAGTCGCAGCAAATTTAACTCTTCTAAATAGCTTTCTGTGTAATATGTCATCCAGCACACGAACACTTCGTGGGCAGTGCAGGAATTATCCTGACATTTTGCTACATTTGTGGTTGTTTACAACACTTAAACAAAGGAGAGAGGTGTCTGAATTTGTGCATAAAGCTTAGCATGCATATTTCGCAGTTAAATTGGGTGACTGGGAAAACCTTGGGCACCACATAAAGTGTGCAGGACATGTGTTGAAAGCTTCAGACAGTTCATAACGTGACTAAAGGTCAGAGAAAAAGTCTTAACTTTGGAGTTCAAATGGTGTGGCGAGAGCCTCGAAACCATGCATGTTGATGACTGCTACTTCTGTCTGGTAAATATTTCAGGCATGTCCACAAAGACAAAATCTTCCATCCAGTACCCAAATCTCCCCTCTGCTCTGAGACCAGTTGCTCACTGTGACAAAGTTCCTGTACCTATTTGCACTACTTTGGGAGTTTCTTACGACGATGAATTTTGTCAGTCAACAGACACCGATTGCGAAGATTTCGTGGCCTCAGAAGTTAACGCTGGAATGCACCAAACATTCAACCAAGCTGAGTTGAATGACATAATACGAGACCTAGATCTGCCGAAGTCGTCAGCAGAGTTACTGGGTTCAAGACTGAAGGAAAAGAATCTGTTCAGTGTTGGCTCCAGGAACCACGCTTATGTATCATGGCAGAGAGAATGAATCTTTTGAAATATTTCCATATGGAGGAGGAGTTTGTATACTGCATCAACATCAAATGACTTATTGAATCAATGGGATGCTATAGTTGTAGACAAGATGCTTTTTGCGACCTGATTACTGACTTACTTGGCAACTTAAGAGTCAAGAATTATGACCTTTCAGTTCAAAATTCGAAGATTGCTTTTCGAAGACCAGGAGCAAACATGAGTGTCAAGTTGCATTTCCTTCATAGCTACCTGAACTTCAAATCTTGAAGCTATGAGTGAAGAACATCAAGAGATTCAAGACATCAAGACCATGGAACGTAGATATCAAGGCAGATGGAACTCAAAAATTATGGCAGACTACTGCTGGTGTTTACAGCATGACAACTGTGACCATAACTATACCGGAGCATCCAAAAAGAGAAGATTCCTGTCTCAAAACTTAAATTTAAGCAACTAGCTATTGCTCTTATTGCTCTCTTGGTTAGAAGACAGACTCATTTTTTGGCTGAATAAAAAATATTACGTGTTATCGGTTCTTCAGAATTTCCTATTTTCCCTAATGTTTGACTTAAACGCCTTTAATTAAGCATTCCTCATTTGCGAAAAAATTTGACGTATTGCATAATTTTTGACTTCATATCTGGAATCAGCACCTCTCAATTGGGTAAAATCAGCTAAAATACCTAGGTCAGCAGAAATTTTTTTTAAAAATGTAGACCAGTGTAATTTGCGATTCCAACAACGTCATCCCGACATCGCACATTAATGGGCAGTAATCAGAACGAAAGTTCTTACTGAGCAGAAAGCATTCGCAGAAAGGCCAAAAAAATTCGCCTTAACGAAATTTCTAGGCAATAGCGACTATCACAATTAGTTGTAACTGTTTTGGCGTAAATACCGAGATTAAAATTAAAAATTGTCTGTCCATTTACTTCGCTAAAACCTTGTAGGCCTACATGATATATAGCGTTCATTGTGTTGCAAATCTGCCTCACGTTGTCTGTAACAAACTGCATCAGGAACATATAGGTAGGCAGTTAAGAAGGTAGTTTAGTGCAGTGGCGTAGGCAGGTCAAGTTCCAACGAGGTGCGGAAATATGAAAGTGCCGCCAGTGCGGCCGTGTTAAAGTAAAAAAATTAGATTGCTAATGTCTCCAATAGTTCCCCCTCGGAGGAATGCATGCAACATTTCAACCTGTAACATGATGCCTATTGGTATCTAAACAGTAATTTGAAACGCATAATAATAATAATTATTCACTCTCTCTCTATCCGTCACTAAATCTGTATTTTTTGTCAGTTTTATTCTCTCTGTTTCTGTCTTTATCTGTTTTTCTCTTTCTCTGTCTGTCTCTCTCTTTCTGTCTCTCTCTCCCGCGCCGCGCCCTTGTGCTAGTTCATGCATGGGTTACCCGCTTATCTGACAGTGTAGGTTGAATTCAATTGTATCCATCGCCTGTGCATACTGGCGTTCGATCCGATAACGGTCGCTTGTGTCGTGGGCAGATGATTCTTCGATCGCTTGTCGTATTATATCTGCCAGGGATTTTCCTACACCCCACCCCTGTTTTGGACAGACACCTTAGCCCTAAACCCCTTCCCAGTTTAAAAGAATCAATGTCAATGGGTGGTCGCTTAAGATAAGCAAAAGATCCAGCTGGCGATCAACCTCAACACTTCAGTTTAGACCATGCATAGCGGTCAGCGTAGTATCGTTGATTGAACTTGATTCAACGTCAAAATAGGAAATTGCGAATCGACCTGCTAACATAGCCTAATCTACAGTTACATAATCGATAAGGAATTGATATTAAGATAAACACTCGGCCAATTCGCACTACAAGTCAAGTTCATGAAGTCACTCTCCCCTCACTGTGACAGGAAAATTCATTAATCGATACGAACAGATAACGCATTCACAGAAAATCAGCCAGATGCCTTGATAAGACCCCGAGAGCGGAAGATTTCCCAAAATCGCTCCAGCAATGGTTTAACGCAGACAGGCAGATTTAGTTCTAGCCTATACTCAATCCGCCCGATACGGGAGGTAAGGCACGATACGGAGAGATAAGGCTTCATCAGACATTCTGCCAGAGGAATTTTTAACGGTAGTGACAGGCGGTCCTCAATAGATTCTTTACTACTAGTAATCTAGTATGATACTATTGTACCTTTGGAACAAAAAGTCTAACGAAAGTCTTGTATAATTATGTCAAACTGGGAGACAGCCGGTCTATTTGGAACGGGTGTGTATATATATAGTCCGACCAACGCGCACAGTCACAGACGGTCATCGTATTCGTTGCGCAAGCATTGCTGTCTAAGCCGAAATTTTGAAGAAAAGCTATCTACACGTGACGTTGACACATCTGAAGATTTTCTGAACAGACATGGAGCCAAATCATTTCTATCGGGTAAGAAAAACTGTTTCATCTGCACTTTACGATTATAAAATATCCAGATGTCAAGATCGTAATGTGACTGTGTACTTAACATTTCAAAACAAATATGCATTGAAAAACAGAAACTCAGATAGGCCATCAGAGTCATTATTGTCACTATATGTACTAGTCGATTAGTTGCGAAAGCCTTACAGATTCGTGGGATTGATTAATTATAAATGCTCATGAATGCTCCAGTAAAGGAGAGGTAAGGGGAAAAAGTCTTAATTATTATCTTATTATATAATTCTCGATGTCCGGCGAATCCGGCGAATCTGTCTGTCGGTCACGATACACGGCAGATTTTGCAAGACGCTGTCGCCATAGCAACGAAATTGTTTAATCAAAACTGTATAATATAATCAACGGAGCGTTTAACGAAGCGTCTTAATTGCGGCTTAAACCCCCGTTCCCCTTCCCTCTCCCCATCCCTCTCCCAATCGCCCAGGGCCCAGCCCATTTCCCTTGGCCCCAAACCCCCTTTCCATTCCCTTTCCCCACCCTCTTCCCTCTTCCCACCCTTTTCCAATCGCCCTGACCCCAACCCATTTCGGCCTCGGCCCCAAACCCCCGTCCCCTTCCCTCTCCCCATCCCTCTCCCAATCGCCCCGGCCCCAACCCATTTCCGCCCCGGTCTCAAACCCCGTTCCTCTTCCCTTTTCCATCCCCTTCCTCTACCCATCCCTCTCCCAATCTACCAGGCCCCAACCCATACCCGCCCTGCCCGACAGGCCCCAAACCCCGTTCCATCCTCTCTCACCCCTCTCAAAACCCCCGTACCTCTCTCCATCCCTCTCCCAATCGCCCCGGCCCCAACCCATCACCGCTCCGCCCTACCCCACCGGCCCCAAACCCCATTCCCAAACCTACACAACGCTGCTCCGAAAACCTGTACAACCCACTTTCCTCTTCCCAAACCTCCCTTCCCTCTCCCAATGCCCTGCCCCCGTTATTATATATATTTATTCCTTCCTAGCCTCAATACCTATTTTTTTAAAAATTTAACACCTCAAGTGGGGATTAAATTTTCAGACGCTGTCACCATACTGGGGATTTAATTTTTGGAAAAGCGTTCTTCAGAAATGATTGCTGTAACGTTTTAAATTTGCTATATCTCAGGCTATATAGGAGCTAAAAAGATGAGGTTTGCACCATTGTTTAGACTGTTTATTTCACTTTCTAACCGTCCGTGCAAAACAAACAAATTTGAGGGTAGAGTCCACTTTACGGCCTAAAATATCACCCTTTCTCTCCAAAACTTTTTTAAAGCCCCCTAGCAAAATATTTTCAGCGGTAACCCCACTTTGGTCAGCGGCAAAGTTGTAAAGGGATGTCAGAGGAACAAAATAAACCAAAAGTTTGAAAATCGGTTGACATTTGGCAAAGATCTATCAATTCTAACCCGATGACCCCAATGTTTGAACATAAGTATTATCGGTGAATTTCGCGAAAGTTTTGAATTGTGAGAAAGTTTCAATTTTTTTGAATTTGCTATATCTCAGGCTATATAAGAGCTAAGAAGATTAGGTCTGCACCATTGTTTAGCTTTTTATTCCTCTTTCTAACCGTCCGTGCAAAACAAAAATGTCCAGCGTTCACGAGCTTTCCGACAATCAAGTGAGAATGAGTAGCAGGCTGTTGCTTGGCGTGAAAAATCAGCACAGCAAACAAGAGAATCAAGCACTGCATGTCGTTCGACACTGCCAAATCAGTACACTTACCTTGACTATCAAGTTTCAGAAAATTCCTGCGAATGGGCGTTAACTCGGTTGAAGGAAAAGGCGGCGATTTATGGAAATTAATTGCGCAAAATCCTATTGCATTCAGGGTCGGCGCTGCGGGGGGTGGGTCCGCAGGTCGGACCCACCTAGCCTCGGGCAGGGGCACCCAAGCAAATCGTTCAAATACGCAGGAAAATGTTGATTGGGGTGAGGGGGTAGTCTGAGCCGGCGGGTCCTGGCTGTGTAGATTGCATTAGACCCACCCAGTCAACAAAACCCAGCGCCGCCCTGATTGCATTTGCACAAAATTGGGTGGTAAAACAGCCAATCTCCCCGTCATTTTTGACGGGTAAACACCTAGTTATTTAATAAATATTAACGGCTACACTTAGGCCTACGTAATGTATACCTTTTTAGCTTAATTTTTAGATATTTATCTTTTAGCTCTGGATCACAGAATTCACCTCCGGCAAAGAGGAAATTCACTCGCTGGAATCAAGAGCATACACGGACCGTTTGTCAATATTTTCATCGACACATATCGGAAAAACGCTGGTCTACCTTGTAAGAAAGATATTCTGCGTTTCAGGAGCGGCACGCAGATATCGTACATGACTGGACAGTCATACGAACCAAAGTTCTTAACGAGCAAAAAGCCTTTGCAAAAAGGAAACAAATTCGCCTTGACGAGTTCTCGATGCAATAGTTAATCTGCCAGTTAGTGGTTATAGTTTCGGCCCAATAATAATAAATAACAACAATGTTTACAGTGGTTCAGAAGGGTATCCCCTGTTTCAGTAGCGGATCTAGCGGGGTCAGGGGGCAGCTGACCCCTGACGTGATTTTGAAGGAAAGTGGCCTGTTTTCAGAAATAATAATGTAATATTGTTTTGGTAAATAAACAGGGCAATGTGCAGCGACGCCAGTGAAAAAGCAAAAAAAGGTCGTCACTACGTTCGTTTTTAGAGTTGCAACTTCGAAATTTTGTGCGGAGAGCAAAAAAAAAAAGGTCGTCAGGAAATTTTGGCCTGAATTTCTCAAAATTTGACCCCCCTGGTCCAAAATCCTGGATCCGCCACTGCCCTGTTTTGGAACCACTATATTTAGCCCATCCAATCTAGTATACTATAGTACCAAGGTTTATTTTGAAATCATCCACACTAGATACCATTACTACCTTCTCATCCAACTCATTACATCTGTCCAACACTCTCGCACTAAGCAAATTCTTTTTGTATCTCCCAATCCGCTTCTTAAACAGTTTCATGCTGCATTCTCGGGTACCATCATATTGTTTAGTTGTAAATAACCTTCTCTTGGTACATCCACTTTGTTTGTTAGTGTTTTGTAGTCTCAATTAGATCCCCTCTTGTTCTTTTTTCCAAAGTTGTCAATCCACAGCGTTTTAGTCTTTCTTAGTAGTTTATTATCGTGATGAGTTGTTTGTAGATTACATGATCGGTAATTTGCTGTTGCTAACCAGTGTCAAGTCAAAGGTGATTTGTTTCGGTAAGGTAACAAGGTGGTTGTTATGCATTGAAGGTCATTTGAATCAAATATATATGACCTTGGATTCTATATGTAAAAAGGGGTGAAAGATTTTGTAGAATTGTATTTGATAAGGGAAGTTTTATGTTCTATTTGTTATTTGGATTTATGGATTGCACTTTTGGATTAAAAATTGCATGATGATTTTGTGGATCGTTCTAAGTAGTGTTTTGGGTTAGTGTGAATAATTATTTTTTGTGTGTGTTGATCTGCAGTGACATTGATTGGCTGCTTATTGAAATTGGTTAATGTTTTGTGTTAGTGCGGAGATTAGTTTGTGCTGCTGTGTGTTAGTAGGCAATGACATTGTTTTGCTGTTTCTTTTGTTTATTGGTAAACAAAGAAATTGATTTGATTTAGAGTGAGGACAAGGAACATTAGTTATGGAATTATATTTTCATTGATTATAAAAGATCCTTATGTGCATTGTGCAATAGTTGTTTTTGAGAGATGTCTCATGTTTCTGTTTGGGTTTGATCATTAAGGAATGGAGATGAGAAAATAGTAAATTTGTTGTGTGTTATGATTTTTTCAGATTTTATTGGGTGTGTTTTCTAGATTAGCGGCAAATATTAAATAATATTTGGAGAGAACCAGTATATTTGTTGTGTGCTATTGTTCAAGCATAAAAAGCATTAGTACGTACAGTTGTTTATCCTAGAGGAGTGCACGGTAATGGCTACCGCGGTTTCACCGCGGTAATCCGCGGATTTACCGCGGTAGCGGGATTGAAATCTGTAATCTTGCCGAAATATTAATGGGGACGGAAAAGTTATGACGGTAGTACCGCGGTAGCGGGATCCAGGCTGACGGTATTACCGCGGATGCGGTTTCAAAAATGCCGTAAATACCGCGAGAATGGGGACGATTAATCTCGCAATTCAATAATCATGCGTTCGGCCGATTTTAGCATAGCTACTAACCATATAGGCCTACGCCTTTCAGTTTCGAATTAAAAGGCCATTAAATTGAACTGCTAGGCCAGGCAAGATTGGTTTCGAATCTTTTGATCACTCGACACCATTGTTAGTTCGCAGTTGGTAGAGACAATAAAGCCATTTGAGAACTTGAGAGTAATTGATAAACACACCAGGGGAGAATCATCAGAGCCGGTTTCAGCTTGTTGGGGGAGCCTATAGAGGTACAGGACAACAAAAGATAATATAATTTAGAGGTGGGGCGGATTGCAGAGCACTTTGCACAGCTTTGTAATTTGAACGCTCAGTGCCCACTCCCAATTGCCCAGTCTCTCCTGTGCCCACCAACCACCATCACTATTTACCTTAGTGCCCCTGACTCAATCACCATCGATTCGGAGGTGGATTAAAAAACTCCACTTAGCTTAGGCCTACTATACAAATTAAACATTTTATAAAGTTACAGAAAAATGGACAAGAAAGAGAGCCAATTCATTTTTCAACGTGTTGCTCACTGCTGGCAGAATGGCATTGGTAGTAAAACCGGGAATGTCCGTTATCGTTTGGTTAGTTTCCGGTATACACGTTGAAAAATGAATTGGCTGATGTTATGGTTATGATGTGCGCTAAAGATATCAGGTTAGTAATAGTGTCCCATTTTCATATATGAATATTGTATAGTTTAGAAGAAACTTTTGAAAAACTTTTGAAAAGCTACTTCTCGTGTTGGGTACTAACAGGGCGCGACTTGTAGGGGAAGGGGATTCCTCCCCACTGCCCAACTGCATCCCCTACTGCTGCATCTCCCCACAACTACATCCCCAACTGCTACATTTTCCCAACAACTACGCCCTCAAGCTCGACAAATCCCCTCCTCCCACTGCACCAGGTCATAAAATCGCACACTGGGTACTAATAAATGAATAGTTGATATAAAACACCGCGTACGGGGACGGAGACCAAAATGCGGGTACGGGGACGGGGATGGGTTCCGAAATGCGGAGACAGGAATGGGGATGGGGACCGAGATTAGGGGATGGGGTGGGGTGGATTTTTAAGTCAATGGGGACGGGATGGGGATGGAGAAAAGCTTTGCGGGGACGGGAGGGGATGGGGACAACAGTTGATAAAATGCTCAGCAATTTCCACTTGTGCACAATAAATACTCTGCAATAAGTAACAAACCCTGAACACAATCCAACAAAGTTATTAAACAAATTCTAACTGAAAATTAGTACACTCTTAGCATCAGTCATAGATGTGTTGCAGACATTTGCCTTTCAAATCTACAATTGAAGCTAGCCAAAAGAAAGAAAAGCACGTCAATTCCCAAACAGAAGCGTTCCATAATGTCTATGTGTCTAACAAAAAGGCCAACATTTTAATACCATGTAGCTTGAGGGTCTCTTTGCAGAAACCTTTTCAGAATCAAAAGCATCTTCAGAAAGCCTACTGAGCTTTTCCAATTTTCCACCGCTATCCCCATCGTTGTCCGCCTGATTCTGTTTTCCTATTCAAAGTTTGCAATAACAAAAATTACACGTCGAACAAATCCAGAAACGATAAACAATCCCAGAAAATGTTTGATCACTTAACGATGCAAATATCGCCGCATTAAAAATCTTAAACAAACTTAGAGAACCTTTACAAAACCGAGCAAAAAGTTTTAAACGCTCTTACGCTTTCCCGATACAGACAACACTTTTGCTCTCTCCAGGCTGTCATCGGATCCGCTGGTAACAACGTAGGAGACTGGTCGACCGCTCGGATCGGCAACGTCGGCATAAATGATCGTCATCGGCGTTCCTTTGTACCTCTGCTTCGCATCTTCTTTACCCTTCAGAGCCTGATCTGCGATGTACCCCACGGAGGAGAGTGCCGGCCTCGTTATAACGGCACAGTTTGAAGCGCCCGAAAGTGCTTCTCTTCCTTTTCTTTGCACAAAGTCGAGAAACGAATTCAAGAAGCCGCTGTATGGGATGATTCTCGGCTGTTCGTCTTCGGCAGCCTCGCTCGCGCCGGCCTCCTCCCGAGAGTTCTTTTCCTCGCCCGAGGCGGCGGCCAAGTAGGCAAATTCACCGTCGTCGAACTCGCCCGGGCAAGCGGTAATTATCTGAACGGTGATGGATTTCTGCGCGTCATCAATCGCAACATCTGCGGCAGAGGACGCAAAGGAGTAGACATCTGTCGATTCAGCGCCCATGGCAGACGCCGCCGTGTCCACTCCAGACACCATGGCCATCTCCTGCTGCTGCTGAATAAGCACCTCCGAATGGTCTGATGTAGCAGCCTTGACGTATGCATCTGCTGCTTCAGGACCGGTCTCGCCTTCGATGACAAACTCGTACTTGGACCAATCGATCGGCAGTCCTTTCGCCACCATTTCCTGCAGCTCGGGCGGCAGCTGCTGTCCCGCTTGAAGTACAAAATCTTCCCCGCCCAGTTTAATAGTCGAAGCGGTCTCAACTTCGCCTCCTCCTCCGGGCTGTGAAGCCTCAAACCCGTCTCCAGCCATCATGGCTATCTGCATGCCGTCTTCGCTGATCATTCTTATGGTTCCGTCTGGCATGGTCTGCAAAAACTGCTGCCCGTCAATGGATGTCTGCAGAATATCCTGCGGAACTACCGTCGAAGAACCCACCGAAGATGCATCGACGCCCTGCAGCTGGAAACCGGCCAGTTCCGGCTTCAGGCTTTCTTGCTGCGCACTGATGGTTGCAAGGTCATCCAGCGAGATTCCAGGTGTATCGGTCAAAGCAGAAACTCCGCCTCCCGACTTCGACGAACCAACAATCTGGTAAGCAACATCTCCAACCATCATGTACATCACCTCGTCTGGACCGAGTCCTTCGGGAATCATGTCCGCACTGAATGTAACCTGCTGCAGGCCAGACGGATCTACCTGAATCGAAGATATAGAGCTTGCGTCGACCGTCTGCTGTTGGGTCTGCTGGTGCAAATTTGTCGGCAGCAGAGACGTCGCCTGCTTGACCGATCCTTTCGTCTGGCCAGCATTAGCTGCTCTCCCTTGCTGTCTACTTCCGCGGCCTGCATCAGGCCGAAGTATAGACTGGCCATACTGACGGCCTGTCAGAAGACTTTTGACATTCTCTGTTTCTTCAGAAGCTGCATCTTGAGCACGAGACACTTCAACAGAATTTCGAGATGTACGCTGTCCAGCTGTGCCTGAGAGAAACGGCATGTATTCATAAATTATAGACAAAAAATCATGCCAAAGTTCCAGAACACTGCTTGAATACGAATTATTTCAATTATGTTATTATCTATATACAAAATGCAGTTTTACTCTACATCAGTTCTATAAAATCATTGAAGCAACATTTCAGTCTATTATTGTATCCAAATTACAATCATCTGGATATCAAAATCAGCTCAAAACTTATGATTACATAATGCTTTATGAATGATTTATAAAGAACAATAAATTTATTAAGAAGACAAAGGAACTGGATTGGACAAGTGCTGAGAGGAGAATCATTGTTGAGAACAGCAATGGAGGGAAGCATACCAGGAGAAAAGATAAAAGGACGACCAAGGAGGATTGTTTTGGACTGGACGATAAAGAAGACACATGCATAACCACACAAAACCTACGCAGAAATCAAAGAGGCAAGGCACAGACAGCAATGGAAACAACAACAAACAGCCCATAACCTGTCTCATGACAGAGAATTTGATTAAGATGATAATGATCTCAGATATTACTGAACTAAAAAGTTCTTAAAAGTTCTTGGCAAAACAAAATATCCTAAATGCAAACCACCATCACCAACCTGCAGCCGAAGATGACTTTTGCCCAGAAGCCTGTTTCATCAGCATTCGATTTAAAGCTTTCCACTGAGTTTGATCCATTACTTTTCCACACTTATACCTAAACACACACACAGCACATGAACGAATCACAAATTCAAACTTTTTAAATTCTTATCATCATCATCATCATCATCATCATCAATCGTTATGGCGATGCTGCAGCACGCTGTAGCAACTTGTCGATTTCACGTCCCCATGCAGTTCTGTCTTGAGATAGGTGGTGAGGTTTAAATCCTACTTCGATAAAAACCTGCATTTGCTTAGATTTGCTTTTACAGAAGATGATTTACACAGTAACCAAAAATAATTGCGGAAAACAGAATAGTCACACGTTATGTACATGCGAATTAATTTTATTATATATTACACCCAAGAGCAATAACAATAACAATAAATGCTCAATTTGTTTTGCACCAGTTATCAGTCTATAATGGCTGCAGGCCAAATTAATGTCCGTTGCACCTCAGTAGGCAAGCGAATACATAAAATAGAGATTGTTCTCTAAGATCAAACTCAAGCTGATGGCTCATTTATGGCAGAGCTGACACTCTACCAAATGAGCTATCTAATAATATTTTATCAACTGACGCATAATTCGATCCACTGAAGCAAACCTTTTGCATTGAAGAATGACTAGCATTCAAATTATGCATTGTTGTAAATTGGCATATCAATTGGCATATATTGGACAAGTGCTGAGAGGATATATTGGCATATATATCAATTGGCATATATTGGCATATTGTTATATCAGTCAATTCATACTGCATGCAAATAAACTATTTAAGCCTGACACATTATAAGCACATTACAAATTTGTGAATATAATCCATAAGTGTTGCATGTTAACACCTCTGAAGCCTAATGATAGTGCTACATGGGTAAACCTGGAGCCAAGTCAAACAAGAACTGGAACAGAGTTTTCCAATGTAAACAAAGTAGCAATCCGTGTGCAAACAATGTATCATGTGCAATCCTTAGCTTCCTATGGTGTGTTTTTGATGACCTGTTTGCTATTTCATTGTAATGTTTGATTGAATAATCACAATTTTCCTTGTGTAGTCTGGAAACTCGTGTATCTATGGACCGATCGTGTGCATTTACGGACTACTTTCGGTCGTGTTGCCCTGTTCGGGTTCTTGTTTGACTTAGCTCCAGGTTTACCGCTACATGAATTTAAAATTGCATGTAGTTATCATAATCTGACTACATATCGTTTATTTATTCAAATATGGCACGTCATTATCTCTAATTCATGACAGCAAGGTTAGAATACGCGATTTACAGGTTATTTGTGAGAGACAAGCCATAACGAACATAATTTCATAAAAAGGTTAGGACCTGTCTGACAGAAAACTGTCCGAGGTTCATCGAGTGGCCCCCTAAGCGTGACTACCTCGGGCCGCAAGTCAGATAAAAAGGCTCCGGGCTTAAACCGATAAACTCAGCCATTCGGACAGTTTTCGCTAAGCACCCATCGTTCCTCACCTCTCTCAAGTTCTCAAATTTTCTCAACCATACCCAACGATTCTGCGCCTCCAAAAGCTAATTCCAAGTTAGATAAAGTACCTAAGAATATGCAGCTATTGCGATGCAACTTTCCAATGTGCTATATAAATTAACCATATTTACTTACTTACTTACAGTGTACAAATCCAGCAGGAAATCGTCTCAAATGAACGACTCCCACCTTCAAATACCAATAAACATTTATTAAATTACTAAATTATCGCTGAGAAATTTTAATTTTCGAGTGTAAATAACCTAAAGTTGCGACACTCAAAAAAGATTTCAAACAAGAAACAAACTAACGACCGCCATTTCAAATACGCTGTCGCCGCTATGCGTTTGTTAAATAATCATAGACTGCCATTAAAACCTAGCACACAGTACAATAAGTTCAATAACCGTAATTTAGTCGTTAACTCGTTATCACTTATCATCATGACATTTCTGTCCTATCTTTATATAAGATCTTTCTTCCTACTCTAGTTTTGTGTTTTTGCTTGAGACTAGAATGCTTGTGATAGAATTTTTCATTTTCCGTCTTACGTCGAGTCAAGCGTCGTCACTCTTCATCCATGGTCTTCCTTGCGGTTTCCAGCCTTCCATTTAACCATTTTGTCCTCAGTTGCCTTCTAAGCATAGGGTTTTCTCTGAAATAGGAATTACTAGTCGCTATAAAATAATATAAAACACACAACTTCATCAAAACTCTTGAGGTTATAGACTAGAGCAATTTGTTTTTTTCGACTTAATTGCAGTTTTGGTTTATTAATAAATATTTAGCCTACACAGCACAGTATGTAAATACGTTATGTTAAAGTTGTTTTGAAAACAGCTTAAAAATTTATTTCCAAATGCCGAAAAAATGTGTGCGCCCTCGGCTTTCATCGCAGAAACTTTTGCGGCCTTCTGATAAAAAATGTGTCCATCACTGCCCTATATAGGCCTAGTCACCCCTCTTGTTGCTACGTCAACGGACATCAAGCATCAAGACAGGAACGCACATCTAGAACGATTAAAGGCTTGAGGGAGAATCGAGAGCAGTTGACCAACTACAGTCACCATCATCATCATCAGCAGCAGCAGCAAGCAGCAGAAGCAGCAACAGCAACAACAACAACATCATCATCATCACCATCATCATAATCATCATCGTCGTCGTCATCATCGTCACCATCATCATAATCATTATTCATCATAATCGTCATCGTCATCGTCGTCATCATCATCATCATCATCATCGAACTTCTATAGCCCCATATTAATAATGCTCATGACACCAGTCAATGGTCGCTCATTGGTATAGGCCTATAGGCCTATAACTCCCCTCACTCCCACCCCAAAAATCAGCATTTATATGATACAATAGGTCTATAGGCCTATATAACATATATATAACATATGTAATATATAATATATCTTCTTTTCTTCTTTCTTTCCTTCCGTCTTTCCCTATTGGGTTGGACGATGGGTCTGAACGAGTTCCTTCCACTTCTGTCTGTCTCTTGCTGCTCTGGTCAATTGGATGAAGTTCATTTGCATTTCTTCTGCATCCTCTTTTAAGTTTTCTATCCATGTTTTTCTTGGTCTTCCTTTTCTCCTTTTATATAATATATATAATATATAATAGGCCTACATATAATATATAGGCCTAATAATATAACAATATATACCCCTAAATTTATACCCCCAAATCAAATTCCTGGCTACGCCCATGTGCACCACCTTCACTACCCTCACTGCTGTCGCCCATGCAGTGAGGGACCGCCCTCTGCTAGCCATCGTTTCAGGGTAGCCTAAGTGTCTATATGCGCCAAGCGCTTGGTATTTGAGACGTCGACCCCGATATCTTTTTAAAGATTACCTCCTAAGCGAAGTGCAGTTAAGTTCAAACTTCAAGATAGGCCTACCGTAATTCAGTTTTGATTCGCTTATCAACATGGGGATGGGGTCTACTTGAGTTGAGAACGTCAATAACAGAATCGAACGCCTTTCATAAGAGAGAAACAAAAACTGAAACGTTCAAAAGGAATTGGGTAGGCCTAGGCTACTTGCAGGTCCGTCGAGAGAAATTCCGGTCCCTGGGCAGAGCAGTCACGGGCACTTAAACAGTTTGAAAGTTTATGTTCTTAAAAGAAGGCTTGTCTAAAAAGTTCAAAGGTTTTCAAAAATATACACATATAGGCGTATCAAAATTTAATGTGAAAAAGTGGTGATGACCTTTTTTTGCTTTAGACTTTTCAGGAAGTTAAAATAACAGGCAATGCCTTCCTCGACGGGTCCCAACTCCCCAACCGCCTTCAACGTGCTCATAATAATAAATAGTATAGCACGAGATTACATTTGCGGACCACCGCCGGGCCCTTTACAGATCGCCAGACCCCTTGGGCATCCCCGTCCTCCTCTCGGCGGGCCTGTGTAGGCTACTTGTAATGTTTAAAACACTTTGCCTGTGTAATGTCTACTGTAAAACTCGTTATTATTATTATTGTTATTATTATTATTAATATTATTATTATTATTATTAGCTAGACGATTTCTATAGCGCAATAAGCATGGCAAAAAGTGGCCAAAGACAAGAGCGCAAAATAAAAATAGTATTTTACAAAACTACGAATATCCGATGGTGAATAAATAAGTCTTAAGATTACGTAGAAAAATTCCAAGAGAGTCAGAGTTTGTGACAAAGTCCGGTAGTGAGTTCCACAGTCCTGGATTGCCCCGACCTTATTAGTTGTAAAACTCTGTGGTGGATCGGATAAGAAGAATGCAGGAACAAACTATTACAAAACAAGAACGTCGAGAAAACAAAGAGACTATAGCCTGCATTAATAAGCTGTGGGCCTAATCTGAATAAAGGTGAAATGAATTTGCTTAACAAATCTAATAATACTGTTTTCATTTATTCTTTTTTGGAATTTCGGTCATAAACAGCGTGGGGGGAATCGAAATATCCCGTTTATTTGGTCGGATAGAGTTTGCTTCAAAAGCTTAGCGAATACCTCCCAGACTTTCATTTTATGTTTGCCTGACTCTAAACACATTCGTTATCAGTTGTGGGCAATTGGACGCCATTTCTTATGTAACAATCAATAGTACGTTCAATTCGTTCTATATTAGTCTGCAGTAAGCGCAAGCAACAGCTCTCAGCCATATTTAAATAGAACCCGAGAAATGGAAAATGAACTCATCGAGATATACTATTGGCTTACTTGATACCTATAGGCCCTACCGACTGATTCATATATAATTAGACTGGTCATACCAAACATAAATATTCATAGTTTATACTGTAATGTCTCTATAAGAGACAACAGATGATATTTGAAACAAGACGTTCATATATTTCGGAACAGGAACGCTGAGTGAGTCATTATGTCCAAGGGCGTCTTGCCTAAGATCACAAGTCACAGTCGAGATATTTGTACAAAGTAGGCGAGTTTAAAAAAACTCCTCAACTGTGTTTCCGTCATTGAAATCTCACAAACTCAATGACATAAGTGATATAGATAAGTGCTAATCTCACTGTATTGTGATTGTCTTTCTTACCCATTGGCGTACCTGAGGGGCGGAGGGACGGTCCGCCCCGGGCGGCACAAGAAGGGGGCGGCAATTATTTTTGGTCTATAAACCCAATGACGGTGGCTTCCAGCTCAGGAAGTTCCCACAAGCGCTGAGGTTGCCTTGTTTTTTTAAACTCTACTTATCTGTTCTGTTCGATTGATTGGTGGCTTGGGATAGATCAAGGCGTCTCTGATGAAATCGTTCTCAGTAATCATGTGAATCATAACCTCACCAGCATACATATAGTGTGGTCTCTCTCTCTCTCTCTCTCTCTCTCTCTCTCTCTCTCTCTCTCTCTCTCTCTCTCTCTCTCTCTCTCTCTCTCTCTCTCTCTCTCTCTCTCTCTCTCTCTCTCTCTCTCTCTCTCTCTGTCTGCCTGTCTGCCTTTCTCTGTCTGTGCGTACCTGTCTGTCTGGCTCTCTGTCTCTCTGTCCCTCTGTCTCTCTCTAAGATTTGTCTGTCTGTCTCTTTCTCTACAGTTCATCCAATCGCTCTCTCTCTCTCTCTCTCTCTCCCACCTCTCTAACTCTCTGCCTTGCATTTAGTCTCTGTCTCTTACTCTGTCACTGTCTGTCTGTCTGTCTCTGTCTCTCTGTCTCTCTTTGTCTTTGTCTGTCTCTCTTCTGTCTGTCTTTGTGCGTACCTGTGTGTTTTTTTATTTAGAGAACATGTGCCTAATTGGGATTCTGTTGACGATGTAGAGAAGGGGAAGAGTTTCTGGTCGAACGGGTAAGACTTCGAAAATTCGTGCAGCTGCAGAGACAACACAGATGCTATGGTCCTCTACAACGTCTACAGTTCATCCAATGCTACGACCTTTGCGAATCCAAACATTGCTCTATTTTCCATGTTTGCGCAATTTCTCACCCGCGCAACTACAGTGTACAGTCATCAAGGGTGCGCGGTGGAGCAGTGATTAGCGCACCGGTCCTTGAGGTCCGTGGTTCAATTCCCGGCCGCGGCAGAAACTTTTCTGTTGTTTCTGTCCCAAGCGCTCCCAGTCGACTCAGCTGTGAATGAGTACATCGGGTGTTAACTCGGTGGAAGAAAAGGCAACGAGGAAAAGGCTGGCAATCGTCCCCATTCAGCCGTTGCTATATATGTAAAACTGAAGGCGCTAACCCTTCGGCTCCCGACGGGTCCGTGGAATTGCAGATGGGACAGATTCTTGGTGGCGTTATTCACGATTTTGCACACAAGAAAACAAGAAAAATCGCTTTGTAGTCTGTAACAGTAATTTGCGAGTCTTGAAGCCATGCCAGAGGCATTGAAATGGCGGTCTGCGGGCCAGATCCGGCCCGTCAACGGGTACGAAACGGTCCGTGTAGATAGTGAAAATGTATCTAATGCCGTAAGTTACGAACTAATGTAGGCCTATTGTTAGTGTCTTGTTTGCAAGGTATAGGCTACCTGTTTTCTATTACCTACAAACTATACATTTTCAAAAATTCCTGACCCTTTGACACCGGTCATAAAAATTGGCCCTTCATAAAATGTAATTGAATACCTCTGAGCTACACACACACATACACACACACACACACACACACACACACACACACATATATATATATATAGTATATATATATCACTTGAACATCTTGACTGGCTCCCCTATTAAATGCAGCTGAACCTAGAGGTCCTAGACTATCGCAAAATGACGGCAGACAGCAGTAGTCTTGATAGGAACGTGCCTAGGCCTATGTAGGCTAGTAAACCCAACAGGCAGGAAAGCAGGCAACACGCGGTGAATAAAACAGTGTCGGCGAGGAATATTTGCGCGAGAATATTACAGTATTATTGTCACGATGTTTCGCAATCAAGACGCGGCAAATCCTTTTTCCGTAAGTTGAAAAAATATCTTTGTCCACTTTGGGACATTGTTCTTAGCTTCTTGTATAGTCTGCATCGGATGGGCATTCGGGGGCAATTTATTGGTTCAACCAAACTCTGTTACTGCAATTAGTCCCCAAATGATCCTTCAAGCTAAAATGGTGTAATGCGGGCTAAAAAAGTTTTGTTGGTGCAGTTAGTGCAGTCTTGAGTGATCAGCACCCATAACACCAATAATCTTACGACTTAATATTAATGATTTCGTGGTGTCATTAACTTAATTCGCTATGGTGCTATACAGTAGATATTCGCATGGGCGTATTTAGAAAGGCTTATAGGGGTAAGCTGAAATTTACGAAGTTCGAAAAATAACTTTTATTCTATGTTCTGCAGTAACATACAGTTAAGTTTATTTAAATGATACAGTTTCGCTTAATTAGGTAGAAAAATTTTTGCTCCATAATTGTTTAACAGACAGTGAAACCTGAGGCTGTTTTTTGTAGTAACAACGCAGTAACGAAACATTTATTAATTATGGAGCGCATCATAGGCGGATTTAGAGTTTAATATTTGGGTAGGCTAGAATATGGGGTCTGGGGCTGCCATCCAGCGTGTGAAGATCTTGCCATCCAGCACGCGTGCCACCCAGAAACAGATTTTTGTAAGCTCGATGTATTCTCGTTGACATTTCTAATTTCTAGATTAGCAAAAAATCATATTGTTGCTTTTACAAACGGTTCAAATATTTACGCTCCGGTGAAATTTTGCAGTTTATCTTTATGAACTTCTACACCAAGAGCTTCTCGTTTGCGCAAAATACGCTGTCGCAAAAATAGGCTACGCTGCGTTCAACGAAATGGAAACTTTGTCAAATCAGAAATCAATTTTCGATCAATCAATAATATTGACGATTGCATTTAAGGAGTTGGTTATTTTGTAGGATCCCTCGGTGCAGAATGTCGCGACAATCCAGGTACAACCACATGTCGACAATTTTAATCCATTTTCAGACAATTTCGATCCAAAGGAGGTTTGTACCCTAAAACACATCTGGTAGGCATTTCAAAATAAGTTTCTTAAAATCAGTACTACATATTAGCTGCAACTAACAACGATGACAACCATGTTAGCTTTAGAGCATCGGTCTATAGACCAGGGTGTCAAGACTTTTGGGCGGCGGCGGGCCAAATGACATTTCTTCCTTGTCCTCGCGAGCCAAATGCATAAATGCTTGTCAATATTATATTCCAAAATCTGAGCTATCTAAAAATCTGAAGTAAAATGACGAAAACACTCATTACATTATTTACATTGATTTGATTAAAACCTATTGTTGTAACTATATATGACAAACCGTATTCTAGTCATGTCTAACAGAAGCAGTTACATTTTTACATTACATTACATCTTTTCTTAACTCTGTTAATGGCGAAGAACTGAAGAGCAACTTGAAAACATATAAAGTTAGATGATGGCCGATGTAGATGGGGAAGCTGATGATACGTGGCATTGCTTATTTTCACTAGCTTAGCATTGTCTGGTCTTAAACCTGCAGCCAAAACTACTCCCAAATTTACCGAGGGTTTTGCTAACTAACGCAAGTATGCTAAGTGAGTATATGGCTGCATATATTGAATATAAGTACACGTATATATTTTGACCATTTGACGAAGAATAGATTTTAAAAGACTGTGTATCGTGTGGTTTGAAATGACTCGCCCTTTTTGGCATTTCAAACTCCCTAGAATAAAATTGCGACAGAATATATTGACAATTCTAGAACGATTTGACACAATGAAGATGGAAGCAACCAAAAATGTAGTTTTAATTCGTTTCATCACTCCTCTGAATTTTTGCATATAGCCAGCTTTAACAATAGTCTTTCCATAGGCTCGCCATTTTGTGGCATATCGAACGCTCTAGAATAAAATTGATATGCAATATATTGACAATCCCGGAATGATTTGACGCATTAAAGATGGGGACACAAGAAAATGTGGTTTTAATTCGTTTCAAACTCCTCTGAATTTTTGCATATCTATAGCTTGCTGTAACAATAGTCCTTCCATAGGCTCACCATTTTGTGGCATTTCGAACGCTCTAGAATAAAATTGAGATGGAATATATTGATAATCCCGGAATGATTTGACGCATTAAAGATGGGGACACAAGAAAATGTGGTTTTAATTCGTTTCAAACTCCTCTGAACCCTTGCTTTTCTTTAGCGTGCTGTAACAATAGTCTTTCCATAGGCTCATGCTCATAATCATTGAGATGGAATATATTGACAATCCCGGAGTGATTTATATAAAGATATACAACAACGTTTCATCACTTCTCTGAAAAATCAGGCTACCTAAAAATTTCTAATGTGCTTTTAGGATTTTCAAAGTTCTTAAAGATTTATACCGTCAAATTACATTACATCACCAACGAAACTCAAAACCAAAAACAATCAAATTCCATTTATTTGTCACGCCTGAAAAACACAGCATAATATTACAACGTAAAATCATATTTTTAAACAACAAGCCAAACAAGATTGTACTTCAGATAAGCATAAACTTTTAATAAAAAGGACGTTTTGTTATCTAAGAGGTCACTGTCGAAGACTAAAGCCTGAGATTATGGCAAAAGCAAGTTACGTGAAGACAGAGGCGTCGATCGTTAATATGGCCGATTGCTGTTGATCTGCAATGCAATTTTCTAGTCAAACCCTTCAGTTCAAATATAGAGAATATACAATGTATATACATTTAATTAAGCTATGCAACAAAGTTCTCGTTTGAATGGGTTTGTGGATCAAACGACACGAGGGGAATAGCCTCAAATTCAACCAAAAATTATGAATAAAAACTTTTTTTCTAGTAGACTTTCAAAGTTCTTAGATTTATATAGATTAAGGTTTCCAACGCCAAAATATTTACAACGTAAAGTCATTTGTCAAGAAACACTTTCTCCATAGGCTTTTTTGGACCGAATTTAACATTCAGTTCGACCTTCTGCAGGGTGTCACTGCGTTTGGAACGATTGGCGATTTTCTTCGTTCTAAGCGTCTGCTCAGGGGACCAGTGGCGGCTCTAGGATTTCGGTCTGCAAATTTGCTAGGGGGCCGTTGGGGTGGCAACATTTAATTAAGATATAATCATGGGGGCCAACCATTTGTTGTTTTTTTAATGGGTGACCGGAAGATTTTGGCAAGAAACACTTTCTCCGGTACCGAATGTTCCAGTACCTTCTGAATGTTCCTGGGAACGTTTAATGATTTTCTTCGTTTAAGCGTCTGTTCAGGGTCCCAGTGGTGGGGCCACTGGGGGCCAGGCAACTCAATCATGGGGGCCAACCATTTGGTTCCCTGCCACTGGGGCCCGGTGGAGCGGCTGGAGCCGCCACTGCAGGGGACAGGACACTGTAGCAGACGATTGTTACGACCAGAAAAGGGCTGCACACGCGCTGAATGATTAGATATTACGACACCATACTCATTGTCGAGGACAGATCTTAAGATAATGACAGCTGTGCAAAGCTAAAGATAAACTAATCACTAGCAAGGTAGCTACTGTACTTCGGCCACTAAACAGGGCCGTTTTAAGGCATAGGCATTGTAGGCACGTGCCTAGGGCTTGGCGATATATGAGGGGCCCCGCGGACGGTGAAAAAATAAAATGTCAAAATGATTCATCACCGCTTTATTTTGTTTGGTTTTTATAAATTTTCTCCTCAAAAAGTAGAATAAGCTAAAAAAAGCAATCATTACGTTTCAAAAAATGCCTATAGTGCCCCGAACTTCTTAAAACGGCACTGTCACTAAATCGATATTTATAAACAGTATATAGATATGCATGTATGTAGGCCTATAGGCTATCTATACATTATATAGTTATACAGTATAATAACCAATTCCGTCATAGTCGATGGCAAACCCAGATCAGAAACAAGGACAATCCCCTTATGCCCATCGGAACAGTACATCGGAACAATAACCCCAAAGTTTCAAAACAAGCTGAAGAAGTTCTTGGGAAAAATGGAATAACGCGAAATTTCCTTAATATTTGACATCTAGGGGACCTTCTTTTATAAACGTCCGTTTTAAATTGAGTTCAGTTACATACACGCGAACACGGGTTAAATATGCATTGTTTTGCATTGGCATTTCACACGCGTACGACTGCGTGAACTCTTTCACGTGAACTGGCCCACAAAAATTTCCGCTTAAAAGTTGGATCTTTCCTCGCTTTTGTTTTATAACTAAGCTTGGACAGAAGTAAATAATTTGAAACGGTGTCATTGGAGTTCTTTCTGGCCATGTTCCGACTTCTGATTCTCGCTTTATCTCGAATCAATTATTTGTCCTAGAAAATTGGTGCCTGCTTCATATGTTATGGAATATATATATATATATATATATATATATATATATATATATATATATATATATATATATATATATATATATATATATATATAATCGTCTTTACCATTAACAAAATGGGGTTTATATTTTGTTTTCTCTTCAGGTGGGAGTTGCTCCAACGAATCAAGACGTCGTTAGACAGGCAACCGAAGAATTGAACCGCCAGCAAGAGATTCTCAATTCAGCGGCGGAAAACATCGAGTACAGAGAGCAAAATTTGCAGCCACAGCAGCACGTCATCCAAGCTGGTAGGATTCTGGAAGAGAGAATGAGAAGAATATATATATATATATATATATATATATATATATATATATAGGCAGAAAGCAGAGCGAGCAGAGTTGTCCATGGGTTGGGTTAACCCATGGGTTGGGTTAGGTTGGGTTGGGTTGGGTTGGGTTTGGGTCGAGATTTTTAAAAATGATGGGTTGGGTTAGGTTGGGTTAGGTTTCGTAAATCTGCACCAGTTATTCTGTTAACCACGTTAAATATAGGTTTTCTGTTTTCTGCGTTAACAAAGTATTAGATTCTTGTATTATGTCATTAAAAATGGCGCCATATACGTTAACCTACATTCCATCGTAGGCAGTGCATTCAGAAGTAAGTAAAGTAAAGTAAAATCTCGTAAACTTCTACAGTGCCAGGATAAGCACAGCACTAATCCTTATTCTTATGCGCTTAATCTTTCTTGAAATAGCTATAGAAAGGGTGGTTGGTCGGCCGGGCAGGTCATTTCAATGAGGGTCGGATTGTTTTAGCTACGGAGGAAATTACTTTTGGAATGGGAAGGTTTTGAGTTTAGACCCTAAAGGCTTGAGGAGACAGTGAAGGAATTAAAGGAAATGATTGGAGCTTAATGTTTGACCATAATAGGCTGCGGAGGGAGGCTGGAATTGAGTTCCAAAGTTCTGGTGCGGCGTATGAGAAAGCGCTGTGACAGATTTTGAGTGACTGATTTAACGGGCGTCAAAGTGTGAGATGAGATGATGATTGTCAGAAGTCTGTAAACAGTGGACAATAGCTATTCAGATAGATGAAATCATGTGAACGGCTGTTGTTGACTTGTTTTAACGCATTCCTTTTTTAAACCGACCACGGCCAGTTGACAATAGCAGGGCTGGATTAACCATTAAGCATACTAAGCACGTCTGAGGGCTCCATGAGGAAAAGGCACAACGGTTTTACCTGTTACGTTTCTCAGTCAAATATTTTGCGATCTAGTTTAATAAATTTATTAATCAGTCGCTTTGTTCTGAACAATTCCATCAGAACAACTATGGAAAAGACAGGTTGGATGCCTTATCTCTACTATATAATTATAGATTTTCTTCATGATATTTGTCCTTGCTTTCTTCCTTTTAGAGCTGTGTGTGTCTGTCTGTGTGTGTGTCTGTGTGTGTGTCTGTGTGTGTTCTCAGTAACTGTAATTGTGTTCCATCAGTCTTATAACAGTGAACTATTCTTCTTGTCTTTAAAACTGATCAGGTGAATCGATGTCAGCGTAGCCAAGAGGAGGGGGTTACCCCTGGCTACCAAAATTTTGTTAATGTGGTTCCATCTATTTTTAATTTTGACGCGGTTTTCAAACCTCCCATGGCTGCCGACGCAACGTGCTCTCTTTGACCAGTCTATGTTACGGCACTATGGAAGTTGTTTCGAATACAACGAATACAGCTGTGTGAAAAAGTCCTGACGTTTCGTTTACGCTCGTCACAGGATCCATAAGGCAATCACACAATAATTAGTAAAACCAAAAGCATCACCCGTTGAAATATAAGAGCATATCCTAAATCATTAATGGTTATTCAGCGGCATAAAAACAAAATTCCAAAATCCTAGCAAAGGATTTGCACAGCTGTACATTGAATTAAAGCATCACATCACGTCATCCAATCATTGTTTCTCAATTATGAGAATGATGAATTTCCGGTTTGTTGCAATAACAAGAGAGAATAAGCAAATAACTATTTATGTGCTTGAATATGTATGTTTTTAAAATTGCGATTGTACTTTATATTTTTGTATGGATGGGTTGGGTTGGTTTGGGTCAGAAAACATGAATTTTGTTTGGGTTGGGTTGGGTTGGGTTGGAAATTTGATGGGTTGGGTTGGGTTTGGGTTGACAAAACCGACCCATGGACAACTCTGAGAGCGAGAGAGAGAAAGAGAGACAGTGAAAGAAAGAAACAGAGGGATAGAGATATAGACAAGGCCGTCGAGAGAATTCGCTGGTCCTGTGCAAAAAATAGTCACGGGCCCCTGACCTGGCAAGTCTGTGAAAAAGTTGATGACATTTTTTTTCTTTTTCGCTTGTGGGCCTTTTTCAAACTAGAATTTTCCGGATCCACGCCGTTAGTCCGTTACCCGTAGCAAGCAAGTGTGAAAAAGTGTTGATGACCTTTTCTGCTTCTCGCTCCTTTTAAAACAAGAGATTACTTAAATACTTAGCATGATCGGCCCGGCCCCCTGAAGTTCCCGGGCCCATTGTGCTCGTGACGAGAAGATGACCCTTTTTTCTTGTCAGTCTTTTTTCAGGGTTCAGGCTGTCGTCAATACAGTTAATACATCATCATCACCGGGCCCGGACCCCTGCAGGCCGCCGGACCCCTGTGCAATTGCCCCATGAAGCCCCCTCGGCGGCCCTGGACAGAGACACAGAGACAGCGATAGGCAAACAGACAGAGAGAGACAGACAGGTAGACAGAGAGTGAAGTGATTATGAATAAACGGAAATAAATGTTGACCGTATAACTCTTAGTAGCAACGGACGATCTACGATAGACAAAAAGACAGAGAGACAGACAGGTAGACAGAGAGTGAAGTGATCTACGTAATCCAGAGTTGTCCATGGGTCGGTTTTCTGAATCCAAACTCAGCCCTTCCCATCATGGCAACTTTCCAACTCAACTGATATTTCTGTCTGTGTGACCCAACCAACCCGATCCATCTCGACCCGACGAAAACATAAAAATACAATCGCACTTTTTAAAATATACGCGTTTTCAAACCGATGTCTGATAAACAATCAAAGTTCCATTTTCTTGTATAAGTTGTAACCAGTGTAAAATTGAATGGTGATTTATTACCTAGGTTGTGCTCACACTTGGGTTCGGTTCCAGGGAGTTGATATTTTACACTTCTTGCAATCACATGTTCACCGGCGTGGAACAGGCATCGACATTGATTGATTGATTGATTGATTGATAATTTCATTTATATGGCGCACTTAACATTCACAAATGCGCCGACATGATCTACGCAACGTCCTATCCTGATGATTTGTGTACTATCTGAATGGAACATGTGCATTTGCTTATCATTGTGTTTCTGACGATTTAAATTGTCAACTTGTTGCAGTTCGAATAAAGAATTACCCACCTCTGCCTCCGTGCTGTCCTATAAAGCCCTGTTTCTACCAGGACATTGCTGGAGAAATACCAGTCGATTTTCGACTCATCGTTCGACTACACTACATCTACTGGGCAGGTTTGTTGATATCATGATCATACGTATCACTTATTTCCGTGGTCGAACAAAATGTCCTAGGACAAAATTATATTTTTATATGTTTTAACGTCGTCCGTAAAATGTCCGATAGGCAAAAAAAGGTATAATCGCCGCTTTTTAGCACCTGAGCGTGTTCATTATTATCGCGAAGTTAATTATAAGTAAAATTGACTTAAGTTATAGTCAAATGGAATATTGTCACCCACGAGAAATTTCATGCGCACACAGACCTTCAAGAATTATTATTATTAGAGGAACGTTGCCAGGGGTATGTCATTGAGTGTCTGGCCCCTCAGTGGCCCCCCAGAGTAGGGACCCTATACTTTAATGCTACATACATTAAACAACAAAAGGTTGCCCCGCCCCCATGATTAGAAGTTGCCACCCCAACGGCCCCCCTACTTGCCAAATCCTAGAGCCGCCACTGGGAACGTTGAGCAATGAGCATACCATAGTTTGAAGTAAGCCATTTCAACGTTACGCCTATATAGATTTCACCATACACTCGTAATACGCTTAATACAAACTAACTTCGAATCTATCTATCAACACCTTGGGTATGCCAAACAGTGGCGTGGCCAGGATTAACGGAAGGGGGTTGTTTTTGATCATCATCAACTCCGAAAATTTGTTGACAAGCAAAAAAGGTTATTCTCATCTTTCCTCCACTTTTTCCTTGTTTCCTTTTGCGATGTCCTGACAAGCAACAAAAAGGTCATCATCACCTTCCATATGGCGCCTAGAAATTATTTTCCGACGGCAACCAAGGGGATTTAAATACCCAAAACTGCGTCCGAAAATTTAAAATACACGGAGAGTCGGAGACTCATAATTTTTTTTCTTCGGCAGCCAAGGGTGGGTTAACCCCCACTCCTCCTTGGCTACGCCTCTAATGTCAGATTGTTCTTGTTTCAGTGTACTCGGTTGTGCTGTTCGTAAACATTGCTGGAAGTCTAGGATTCTTTCTTTACGCAAAGGACCAGCTAAGCGCCGGAATTTCGTTCGCCGTTTCGATCGGGCATTTCCTCGTACGGATGCCTTGTTCCTACGCCTGCTGGTTCCGACCGGTCTACAATGCATTCAGGTCCGATACACGTACTGCGTGGACGGACAAAATGTCCGAGGACAAAATGTCACGGACAAAATGTCATGAGGACAAAATGTCATGAGGACAAAATGTCAGCGGACAAAATGTCATGGTTTATGGTTAGGGTTAGAGTTAGGATGACATTTTTGACATTTTGTCCGCTGACATTTTGTCCCCATGACATTTTGTCCCAATGACAAGTCCGTGACATTTTGTCCTCGGACATTTTGTCCCCATGACATACTGTTTGTGTCCATTGAACCTTTCCGTGACATTTTGTCCTGGCTTTTAAAGAAAATCGATATTCTCTGTGAAATCTGGACCGGTAATGGACTTTGAATGCGAGTCTTCATATAAATTGATGCTTGTGTTTACTTTGAAAGTGTAACATAATTTCGACTAAAAAAATCACTAGGCCTACCATCACTAGGTCATCATTTTCGGCATTAACAGCAAAAGAAGATCTAGAGGACTCGGTATCTGCTTCAGGCAATCTGGACAGCAATGTGCCTGTTGATGGTCTTTGAAACATCTGCGAGAGATGATTTCCAGTCTTCATATAAACAATTGATGTATTCAGCAACATGTCGTACAAATTTCCATCCATCACTGTGCTTGATAAGGAATATATGTCATCGGTCCATTCCTGGGATTTGTTCAGTAAAGCCACATCTTGAATTTCAATTACATCATCATACTGCTCGTTTTGATCTTCACTTAATTTGGCACTTAAAATGTTTGATGGGCAATTAATTTTTACCCAAACGTTCATAAAGACGTGCCAGATTTCATTGTCATAGAAAGCAAGACTCAAGACAGGCCGAATTAATAACATAATTTGATAGATAAAAAATGAGGTGTGTAGATTATTTCTTCCAGGTCAAGCAGCTCTCTCAATTTCTTCACCTATTTCGTAATATCTATTTTCCAAATAATCGTGCTCGCCATTGATTCAATTGGTATTGTCTACTACGGAACAGTGTAAGTATATGTCATAATATTAATTTTACACATTGATCAAATAATATCTAAATAAGAGGTAGGGGCTGTCCATAAAGTACGGAAAGTATGACGTCATGGTGTGTTTTTAGTCTAGACATGAAGATAGTAAGACATTCAGTCTGGCAGGCGAGCGTGACGTACTTTATGGACGCCCCCTAGGCAAACGCAGATGGGCCGCACTGTCGACGTGTGCCATGTCGACACAGTACTTACCGCAGCGGGAGCGCTTCGGAGTGGTTTTTTATATTAAGACTGAAGAGGCGCTATATAAGAACGCTGTTGCCAATATGTTTCAAATTAAGATACTCAAATTAAGATACCGAATGCATCATTTATTAACTCTGACAATGTGACTTCATCAAATGCGATGACTGCGACTGTGTAGACCTGCAGTTTTTCATTAGTGCATTGTAATCAGGAAACAGTTTGAAAAGTGATTTGTACAATATAATTAATTAATCTATAATAATATAATCTTTATTCGTGATAAGCACAGCATCAAACAGTACACGAACAAGGAAAAACACAAATCAACTGAACAAAACTAAATAAAATAAACAGATAATGAACTAATAGACTAAACATATTACTTCTTGAGCGATTAAGTTTTCCAATCTGTGATCCGGCTTGAGTAGTTGTTTTCCTTCAAGTTGTGCACGACTGCACGGTAGAGCTTTGAGTTTTTACAAATATCATTGTTTACTTTTGCAGAGGTTGGATGCACGGATTCAACGCCTTCGCTGCAAAAAGATATGGACTTGGAGCTTTTTTCATTGTCATCGCAATCTTGTTTGACCTTCTGGCTATCTTTGGTTTCATTCTTCTGACTAGGGTAGGAATTTTTGAGACGTCGTATGATTTTCGAATGAAAAAGGCCAATGATTTTGGCACGGTGACGCGTATACAGTAAAATGAAACTTTATGATATTTAATATTATGCGATTTCAGGCCATATACCTGGGAATGTTTTGATGACAAATTTCGTGATAGCTTTATAATATGGCCAAAAATATTCATTTATTTATTGAATATAAATTAAGATTTATCGCGACGTTATATTCCAATGTCAATTTGGTAAATTTTCCTTGATTTCAGCAAACACTAAAGACATCAGCATGAAATTTGGCAATTGCATCAAAAACACATTAATTTCATTGAAATGCTATACACGCAGCCGAGATAATAATATTCACTTTCCAGTATATATTCAAGTTTTAATTAACTTGAAGGAGAATAGCTGATCAGTAGGTCAGGATTTAACAGGATGGCTGATCTCGAACAGCCAAAAGTCTTCAGTCGCTTCTTAAATATGTCCAGAGAAGATGATGTTTGAACACTCGGATGGGAACACGATTCCAGGCTTTCGCTGCGGTAACCGGGAAGGCACGGTCGCCGGCAGTGGCAGGGCGTGTGCGCGGCACTTGACTGGAGCCAGATCGCAGACGCCTTCTGCTGTCTATGTCTGCCGATCTCTGGAGTTCGCACCGGAGATATATAAGTGAGTAAGTAAGTAAGTAATTTGAAATTTCTATAGCGCTGTCGGACGCAGTGCACCGGCTTATTCACGAGCTCTCAATCTGGATGAAATCCATAGTCCATAATCCGTAATCCGTGGTGGTCAAGGTTGTAGATCCAGGAAGGCAGTGGGGAATAAGTGGGAAATATTTCTTCGAAGTCAGTTTATAAGAAATTTCTCTTACGACGTTACTTACTATGGCTATATCGTCGTTTCCAGCCAAAGAGGTTTCGTTGCATTATTCTCATCCGTCACAACCTCTAGCCAGGGCCTGTTTTGACGCGCACTGATACACAAAATGTACAGTGCATGATAAAACTGAAAATGTGCAGTGGTAAAATGCAATTTTCTGTGCTTTGTGCAGTGATAAATTTTCCGGACGACCTTCTTTTGCTTGTCTTTTTTGTGCGGATGTCCACAAATTTTCTGAGTTTAGTGAAGTGATACATTTTTCTTAAAACAGGCCCTGGGCCTCAAACCATTCAATTAAACTTCAGTGGCACAGAGACAATAGTAGGCCTATAGTCATTTACAGTGTCCATTGTTTGTGTGTGTCCAAACCCGAAGGTGACCTTTAAAATAGGTTTAATAAATTTACTGATTTCAACCCAATTTTTAATATATGGATATGCGTGCCATACGAACGATTCTTTACATTGGCACACTATATACCAGCACAAGAGGTCACAAATGCAAATTGTTTAAGCAGAGGGTGGGTCCAAGAATGAAAAATTTCCTTAGTGCAATGGTTGTGGACAAATGGAACAGTTTGGACGAGGTGGATGTGACAGTTGAACCACTAAATGGATTCAAAGGCTATCTTGAAAAACTAGGTTATTGAATGCGGAGAGTTACTACAGTGGTTTTCACACAGGCTTACTTAGCCTCCTAAAGCCATTTTAAATCACATTAATATTAGGCCTATAGCTTGAAAACATTATATGGGTCCGACCATTTGCGGTATTTTTTCACTTTTCACGTGTTTTTGAATTGTAATTTAATGCAATTATTAGCAGTGCGTAATGTTGGGGAGCGAAATATTCCGAGTTCCTATCAAAAGCATAAAAATTTCAATCTGTCCGGTGCACAGGCTCCAAAAATTGATAGATGAACCCAGACAGGTTGAGATAGGCTACAATAACCAGATAGTAGCCTATATTAGTGAGATAACTTTGAAACAGAATTGTCGACCAGTTTTTACAAATTAGAACGAAGAAATGTGATCTCAGATGCATACGAACGATTGCTCACATAATACACTGTATCTGCATGCAGTGTTTATTCTAGCCACCTTGACACTGGGGGGAATTTTACATGTTTTGGGGGATATGGTTTGTCTGCCCAGAAATCTTGACGCAACATATAGAAATTTGGGGGGAAGGATTTTCAAACTTAGGGGGATCCCCTCCAAAAACAGGCCTAGAATAAACACTGTACCTGCAGGGAAATCTCAGTCGTGCAAGTTCTGTTAAGCTATGTTAAAATTGCGTCAATTGAGTACAGACAATAACGGCGACAATGGCCAATAATTAATTGATTTTGTCGTTTCTGTAGGTGAATTTTCTGTACCGTCGTTCCGGTGCAAGTTTTGAACGTGCACGGTCAGAACTGAACCAGAATATCGCCAACAATCAGTTCGTACGCCAGACGGCCAGCGCTGCAGCCAGAGATGCGACTCGTCTAGCGACTGAGCAGGCATTTAATAATGGCAGCAGCCAGTGCTGACGCTGTAGCTGCGTCCATACTGTCTCAACAGTGGCATTAGGCTCGTCGACTTGTGCGTGTGATATGAAATCCCAGTGGCGTAGTCAAGGTGGGGTGGGGGTACAAAACCTCCCTTTGGTTGTCCGACCCAAAGAAGTTTTTTATTGTGGATTAATACAGTTGTGCGCGCTAATTTGGCTATATAATTCCCTTAACTAAGCAAAATAATAGTTGAAGACCTTATTTTTGCATGTCAGAATTTTCCCAAGTCGGATATAATAAACTCATAACCCTCTTTCAGGAAAGTTGGATATAATGATAAAGTTTTGCAGTTTCAAACCAATTTGCCAGGGGCGTAGCCAGGAATTTGACTTGGGAGGGTATAAATACGGTGAGCTACATCACATATGAAATAAATCTGAAAAAAGTTTTTCAGTTTCAAACCGATTTGCTATCCATCTTTATTTTCCGCGCCTCTGTGTTCCGTAACAACATTTCTGGGGTTTAACGCGCCGACGAGAAGAGAAAGGTCGTGGGTAAAATGTTTTATGAAGATGCACTTTCAATTCATCAATAGAAAAGTCGAATGCTAGAAATGCATTGCTGAGAGAAGTGCATTCTATAATCTATTTACTCTGGCTTTCCTTGCGCATATAGTCATTTGCTTTGACAGAAGACTGCAAATCCGTCATGAATTTTTAATAGAACTCAAGAAGTGCTGAATGAAAGTAGCGAGATATATGCTATTGACTTACTTATCTCCACTGACTGATTCATAAATAGACTGGTCATTCCAAACATAAGTATTAATAGCTAGTTTATACCGTAATTCTAAAGCAATCTCTATAAGAGACAACAGATGATAATTGAAACAAGACGCTCATATATTTTGGAACGAGAACGTTGAGTCCAAGTTCATTAAGTCCAAGGGCGTCTTGCCTAAGATCACAAGTCACAGTTAGTCGAGATATTTGTACAGAGCACATAGTCGAGTTCTACAAAACTAATCAATAATATTGTGTCTCCGTCATTGAAATCTCACAAACTCAACGCCATAAGTGATATAGATAAGTGCTAATCTCACGGCACTCTGATTGTTTTTCCCACCCAACAGTGGCGTACCTAGGGGCGGAGGGGGTGGTCCGCCCCGGGCGGCACAAGAATGCGGCGGAAATAATTATTTATCGGTATATAACTATATCATCATTGGTTTACTTATTTAGACTGATCCGTAATTCGACTGGGTCGTTCCAAAAATAAATAACTACCGTGCATAGTAGCCTACCGTTTGTACTTGTATGCCACACAGCAACAACATAGACAACAGACGATATTGAAAATGAAACAAGATATTCACTTGTGTTTGGCGAGATGTCTGTCATATCTGCAGGATATATGTAAGAGTATTAAAGAAAACTGATATAGAGGACAACGACTAAAATTCTAGGCAATGCAGCGCATAAATATTTTGGCGTTAACGGCAGCCAATACATCTACGTAGCCTACGCCTGGCACTGCCGTTTCAAGTGTGATAAAACTAGCGCTTCAGATGTGATTATATAAAAGAGACAAGAAAATACGATGATCTCATCTGTGGTTATAGACTACACGCAAATCCTCCAAAACACAAATTGCTTTATGGATTGCTAATGCCATTTCAAAGTAACGAGCCAAGCCCTGAAAGCTACGCCGATACAGTCATTCACGAATAGGCGACCTAAAACGCACGTTAGGTGGCGAAACTAATTATAGTGAAAAGAATAGGGGGGTGACCCCTGCCCCCCTTTTACACGATGGCTCCGTTAATCTATGCTCCGCGTGAGTAAGGCCTCGCTTGAAAGCCGAGGACTTAGCCGTCCGATGTTATAGAAGATACAAACCACTCTTAAACTTCTTTTCCTTGACAATGTCTTATTTAATATAATACAACGCATATTCGATGAGAGCTTTCCAGATAGTCAACGTGTTATACATACCAACGTAAAATGAATTAGTCCTACAACCAAAACGATCGAACTTAACCAAAATCTCTTTCGTCTCTTGTCCCTCACCTCTTCACCGCCAGAACCGGAAGGACGCCAACCCCAACCCAAAAAACCCAGAGCCTTCCGTCCCGCGCTTCCGCTCCCCCATCACTCCCGCCACCTGGCGAGTTCGGGACGAGGATCGTTCCACAGCCTCCCCCACTCAAGTGTCGCGTCCCCGCGACGAGGATGTAACGCAGGGGCCGGGGGGGTGTGGGTATCGACGGAAGACATTTGCGATACAATAATACTGGTTATAAAAACATTAAATCATTAAACAAAAGTAAACGAAAACTCAAACATCCGAAGACAAAACAGGAAAAACGTCCCGACATGTTTGCATATAACACAAGTGTGAGTGTTCCGGTCACTTGGTAGCACAACTAAACATAGAGCTGCTAGTGGTTTTTCACAAACATCGTCTTTTTTTTAAAACCTGCGTGCACAGTAGTTAGGAGTCATCTTCATCATCATCAAGTACAAACGCTGTAAAGGGGAAAAGAATGGCGGCAAAAGATAGAAATACGTTTAAGATAAAGCTACGCACAATGAGCCGTTAAGGAACACCATTTGTAACAGCTATACATCATCGAATGGTACCAATCTTTGAAAAGGTTTGGCACGAAAATGCACTGTCAAAGAAAACTAAAATAACAGGATACCCGTAAAAATCGTTCCGAAGCAGCAAAAATCAACCCGGAACCCCATCCTGACAGAAAAATTTTCTTGCTACGGTCGATTAATACAAATGTGTGACGAAAATAGCAAAGTCGACAAATCATAAGTAAAACTATCACTACCGTATATAGAATCAACTAAAAAATATTCTAGCACCATCAGTAATTACTGGAAATGTTGGAAAGAATAAATGTTATACTACGTAAAACAGCGAAGGAGAGAAAAATGGAGTCTTCTATCCCCTGAATCTGCTGGAAAGGAGGCGGCTTATAGTGCCGCTTCAGCACGTGTGGGTGTCAGAGGAGGAACCATACCGGGTTCGGTGTCCCCATCCTCTGACGGAGGGCCCAAGAGTGCCGCGGCTTCGCGGTCGGTGATCTCCGTGTCCGCGTCCTCCACCTCCATGTGATAGTCTTCGCCAGCAGGGGCGACGAGGTCCGTTCCGCGTTCATCGCGTGTGATCGTGGCCGGTGGATATGGCGTGGACTCTGTGGGAATGGGGGTGCAAGGTTGGTGGCTGAGGCGTTGAAAGAACACCGCTATCCCTCTGACGTAGGGAGCGGTATGGAGGAAAGAGGCCTGACGCCGCCCCCACCATGACGTCGATCGACGCTAGGGGGGCCCAGGCCCACAGGAGGTCCAGCGCCCTGGATATGGCCATCATGGCCTGGGCGTCGCGGGGAGTCCCCGGTTGTTGTAGCGCGGTGGTGGTGTGGCGCGTCCCCGGAACGCTCGTATCAGCGCCTTGTTGATGGACTCGGGTCGTGTGGGCCACCAGAGCCGGAATAGAATGGAAACGTGCCGGACATGCACCCCAGCCGAAGAGGCAGGGGAATCTCGGTAAGTCCTCGTGTTGTCCGGGAGGGCTAGAGGAAGAAGGATCTTGAGAGACGCTGCTCCTCGGGTGGATGTAGCGCATCCGGGGTATGGGCGAAGGCGCCCCAGACACGGGGGGTGGGTGCCGTCGTGGCGGTGGCATGCCCGGAGCCCGCGAAGTGAACGAGTGCTTGGAGCCTCGCGATCGCCGGTCCCGTCGTCCAGGAGGGATGGTCCCTCGAGTCCCTGAGGCGGTGGGTCCGGCCCTCCGTAGTAGAGGGGCGTGGACCATGTCGAAATGATGTTGAAAAGCGGAAGACATAATTGAACGTCGCCGCACAGTTTAGGCATTTCAGCGGGGTGGTCGGCTCGGCATTCTTCCCTGCAAAGGAGCATCGCGTCACTGTAACGCGCGAGGGAGAGAGAAAAAAAGTATGGGAACGAAAAATAAGAACGGAAAAGAAAACAAAGCGTTTAAAAATACATGCAAAAAAAACAGATTCCGCAATCTCCGTCTCCCGACGTGAGTAGGCGTTCACTGAAACCTCGACGGACGTCGAATCGACCTGCGAGGCCGGTCGGGGAGAATTCCCCCTGTATTTAGGCCGGCGTCCGTGCCTGTCTGTTTATCCATCACGGCGGTATTATTATCATCGCTCGGTCCGACCGTCACGTCGGTTGGTCCCGTCACCTCGTCACCGACCCACGTACGGCACTTCTTCAGCTTATCCGCGTGGACGACTTGTTCTGTGCCTCTGCCGCTTACGGGTCGCACGCGGAAATTGACTGGACCGGTCTGGGCGACTATTTCAAAGGGGCCGCTATACAAACTTTCCCATTTGAAAAACCGCGATTGTCGTCGTCGAGGAACGTACAACCAGACCCGGTCCCCGACTGCAAATCTCGGGTCCTTTACCGACCGGAAATATTTGTTCCTTCGTCGCTCTGCAGCCGCCCCGCAATTCACGCGCACTTTAGTATATGCATCTTCTAGTCGCGCGTGCAGGTCATTCACAAAATCGCACGGCCCGTCATATTTCTCTGTCGCCGGTGTGCCGTACACTATGTCAATGGGCATGTGCAACTCGCGGCCGTACGTCAGGAAATTCGGCGAGTACTGTGTAGTTTCATGAACGGATGCGTTGTACGCCGAGGTCACGAGTGTCAACTGATCCGGCCAGTCGCGGTGCGACTTGTCGAGGCATTTCGCCATCAAACTGTTCAGAGACTTGTGCCAGCACTCGATGTATGGATTCGACTGGCCGCGGTATGCCGTAGTTCTCAATTTGTCAATGCCGAGCATCTTGCAGAGTTCCTCGAACAGGTTCCCGGCCACGTTACGGCCGTTGTCGGACAGCACCTGGAGCGGGCAGCCGAATCGAAGCACCACGTTATCAAAAAAGCTCGCAACCGTCAATGCCTCTTGATTTTTAAGTGGTACCGCTACGACGTACCGCGTAAAACAGTCCATGGCCGTGAATATATAACGGTGGCCGTGGCGGCTGGTCACATGCGGGCCGGTCAGATCGATCGACCAAAACTCGTTCGGTTCGCCGACTTTGATATTCAACATTTCCGCATTGTGCGGGAGCGGTCGGCGAATGTAGCGCTGGCACCGCTCGCAGCACTCGACGAACCGTTTAACGTCGCGGGACCGTCCGGTCCAGTAGGCGCGGCGCCGGACCTGGAATCGCGTGCGGCGCACGCCCAGATGACCGCCGGAAATTCCGGTGTGCTAAGTTCAGAAATTCGGTTCTGAGCGAACGCGGAATAACCAATTGCAGCAGGCCGCTCGGATGTCGACGATAGACCAGATCGTCGCGGAGTTCGATCTGTTCCTCTGGAAGTACCAGGTCTTGACTTCTGACCCTTCTCCCAAAAGAGGTTCTAAATCGGGCGGTCCCTCTATTGCCCACTGTCTTAACTGGTTGACGATGGGGTCGGCGGTTTGAGCGTCCCTCACCCGCTGCAACGAGCAGCCTCAAGAGTTATCGGTGGAGTCTTCTCCTCTTGTGACAGCGTATACACTCAGAACTTGCTCCAGCACGCATTGGTCAGGAGAGTTTGTCATCGGGTTAGACACCGGTTCCTCCTCGACGAGGCAATCGTGCGCTGGGGACGGGACAAAAAATCGGCATTTCCGTGCCTAGTTCCAGCGCGGTGTTCTATATCGAAAGAGAGAACTGGCCGAGGTGTTCCAACCACCTCGCGTTTTGTCCCTCCAGCGGTTCTTTCGTCGTTAGTAACCATGAGAGAGCTGCATGATCGGTACGGATCAAAAATGACGGCCTAAAAGGTATGGTTTATACACCCTCGCGAAATGTACGACTGCCGTCAGCTCTTTCCGTGTGACCGAATATCGCATTTCGTGATCGTTCGGGGTACGTCCACCGTACGCTACCACACGCTCGACGCCATCTTGCACTTGTGACAGTACAGCTCCTATAGCGCCCGAGCTAGCGTCGGTGTCGAGGACGTATTGTCCCTCATCCCTCGGCAAACCCAAAATCGGAGCCGAAATTAACGCTAACTTCAGTTTTTCGAAAGCGTTCTGGCATTCCGGGGTCCATGAGAACGGACGATTTTTCCGCGTCAACGACGTCAGAGGTAACGCAACTTCACTAAACCCGCGGATGTACTTCCGGTAGTACGAAACGCCTCCCAAAAATGACCTGACGTCTTTAAGATTTCGCGGCACCGGCCAATTTTTACTTTGGACACTTTTTCCGGGTCCGGCGAAATTCCGTTCGCCGAGACGCGATGTCCAAGAAAGGCTACCTCTTTTGCATCAGCCGGCATTTGCTCGGTTTTATTTTCAAGTTTGCGGCCCGGAGGCGGCCGAAAACTTCCGCAACCGGTCGACATGGGATTCCGGGTCTGTCGAAAAGATTATCACATCGTCCAAATAAACAAGACAGGACAGAAAATTCAAGCCAGACAGAATGATGTCCATATTACGCTGTGTGGTCATGCTAGAATTCTTCAGTCCCATGACCGCTGTCGTGAATTTGTAGACCCCCCGGCGCGTAACAAAGGCGGTTTTATCCGAATCGCGCTCGTCCAACGCGATCTGGAAATAGCCGGAGGCCAGGTCTATCGTGCTGTACCAAGCCGCCCCCGCCAACGAGTCCAGGCATTCGCAGATTAGAGGCAGGGGGTACGTGTCGAATTTTGTAACTAAATTCACGGCTCGCATATCAACGCAAAAACGCATGGTCTGGTCTTTCTTTTTGACCAAGACCACGTTCGAGGCCCATGCCGATTGTGCCGGAACAACGACACCCTGTTTTAAAAGAGTGTCGACGTGGTCGTCGATTATTCTTTGATAGTGTGGGGGTGGCGTCGGAGGGTTGCCTTACAGGTTTCGCGTCCCCCGTATCGATAGTGTGACGGAAGATATCACATCTCCCCAGGTCAAACTCGTTTTGCGAAAAAACGTCTTTGTACTCTACGAGTAAATTTCCCAATTTCCACTTGGTTGAGTCCGAAACGTCCTCGGGGATATCTCTGATCATCTCCCCGACCCGGGTCTCCCAGTCTGGGTTTCCCTCCCCCACGGTCCTCGATAGGGTTGACGCCACCTCGACTGGCTGTAAATCACCCAACACCTGATCGCCTCTTAAATCTACCGGACGATTATTTAAATTTACAATTTCTACAACGGAGTCAGAAGCGGATCCCGCGTATACAGATCGGGCTATATAGACCCCTGGTTGTATCTGGGTATTTTCCAACAACCAGTCCCCGTTCTGTAAACCCGCCGGGTTGCCGATCAGAACTTTTGACGGTATCAAGTTTTGCGACATGGGTTCTAAAACAATGGGTTCGACCACTTGGATGCGTCTGGCCCAAAGAGCACCCTGTTTCGTTGTTAGATGGATCCGGCGGCGGCCCCAGTGTAAAATCCCCCTGCCGTAGTCTACCAGGCATTGGTGACCTCTAAGGAACCCCGACCCCAGAATGACATCAGCGACTGTCTCCGAGACGACGAATTTAATTTTTGTTGATACCTGGTTCGCCAATCGAACGTTCAATATGCATTCGCCCACGATGTCCATTCTCGTTCCATTAGCTACGAGCAGCGTCTTGTTAGTTTGGTAAAGCCTGACTCCCTCCACGTATCGCGCAGGTAAAATGTTGCTGTCACTTCCACTGTCTAGGAGGCTCAGCAGACTGTGGTTGTTAATTGTCGTCCGGAGGTAGTACGACGTCGCCTTACCGTCGTCTGCGGTCGCTCCGGACGTGCTATTGTTTATCCGGCTTACGAATCGTTGGCCGCCGCGGGCTCGTGGACAGTCTCGGCGCAAATGAGAAAAAGAGCCGCAGCCAGCAACGCCGTCCGCCTTCAGACTGGTTGGCGTTAGTCTGTCTGTCATTAGGTGTTGTCCGCAGCCCACCGTCGTGTGACGATCGCGCCGTAGTGAAGTTGTTCGGATTTTCGACGTCGTTCGGTACGTACCAGGTTCCATCTTCGCGACGCGGAGCCGGATACCAGATATCGTTGGAACTCGACGCGGTCTGTTGTCGGCCGTATCTCGCGGACGCCTCGTTTTCGTTGAACCTAACCGCCGGGCGCCGATAATTGTCTGACTGTCTGTTAGGACGTCCATCGCCGGAGGGTGGGAGGTTTTCCCTTTCCGCGGAAACGACGGCACGGCCATCCGATTCTCGATCGGACGTTGCCATTGGCGCTGATCGTCTCCTTCTAACTGCCACATTTGTCCAAATTGTTCAACTGCATAGTTGGCCGGCAGATCGAAACGAGCTTCTCTAGAATCGCGGACCGTACGCATGCGATCTCGCTCGTCGTCTCGCATCTCTTGATATGCCTGTAATCGTACTGCAATTTTGAAAGCGTCGTCAACCGTTTCTGGTTCTTTCTCTTTTACCTTGAAAGCCAATTCGCGGTCGCTTAAGGCTTGAATGAACGAATCACAAGCGATCGTTTCTGTCGCGGCCGACGTTTCCGAAGGGGAACGCATACGCCAAAAGGCGTTTTATATCGTGTAAAAGATCATTCAATGACTCATTGTCTTTTTGCCGGCGGTAACTGAGTTGAGAACGGAACGAGGCCGCTTGCCCATCAACACCGTAACGTTGACGTAACCGTGCTACTAGACCGTCGTATGTCACATGGCTTCCACTGCTATGCTCCCACAGCAGCTGAGCCGGGTTACCTTCGAGTGCACACTGTAAATAATCGGCTTTCTCGCCGTCATCCCATGAGTTGTGTTTTGCACATATGTCGAACTGTCGCAAAAATGTTTCTAACGGCATTTTCCCGTCGAATTTACCCGGTTTCATGGCATGTCTTTTATTTTTAGCTGATGGGTAGTGGTCCTCGGTTGTCGGTCTAGCGTTATTGCCCTGCCACGTCTGTGGGGACGGGTCTTGATAACTTGTTAAAGCGTCACGAGTCGGGTGGCTGTCTTGCCCTCGCGTGTCTGCGGAACTTCCGCGGAATTTCCGCGCGTCGGTATTAAAGTCGCTTAACCGTTGCGCGCTGTTCTGAAAGCCGTAGCTAGGATCATCGTCATTCGAACATGCGCCGCTGAGATGAATCGGATTGCCGCGGATGCGTCGCATGTCATCGCGTAATTCACAATCGACGTTCCCGAAATGCACTCCTGCCGCGCCGCAGTTAGCCGACGGAGAGTTAGTCTGCCTCGCATAACTCGGCATGCCACGTCCAAAACCCCGGTTGCGTTCGCGGGTCTCGCTCTGCAGGTCGCGATTGGTTACTCTGCCGCAAACCGAAGTGTCGTCGGCGCCCCTGAGAAGTTCGCTTAACCGCCGCACATCGTTCTCGGTCAACCGGGGTTCGCCGAATCGCTGAGCGTCAAATTGAATCTCACGTCCGCAAGCTTGAGTCCCATTGAAATTCGCTGATTGCCCGCTGCGATGTTGCATATCTTTAGGTAGTGTGTGTATGGTCTGATCATTGTTTGGTATTCCCAGGTTGCACGGTTGTGCACCGGTGCCGGCCGAAAAATTGTGCAGCTGCCTCGTATCCGCGTTACGTTCACGTGGATGCCGCGTATCGTCGGTAGTGTCCACAAAATCACCCGACACTCGCGTATTATTTTGCATTTCGCGGTTTAAGTCTTCCTCGCGTATCTGTGTGGCCGAATTATCAGTCGGACGCCCGCGAGATTGTTCTGAAGTGTCCAACATTTCGCGGCCGGAAGTTTTTACGTGTCTGGATGTTATTTGGTAGCTCGCAGTCAGTATTTCCATCGCGCCTTTGCATACGGTCGGCATTTGCGAAAAATTCGCTTAACCGCCGTGTCTCATCGGACTGTTCGACTGTATAGCGCGTATCGTTTTGTCCCGACAGATTTCGATTTCTATCGTTGTGATTGTTCAGTTGTTGTTGCGTATCTGCGACTGTTAACGACCGTCTCACGTCCACGAGTGGACTGTACCGACTCGCTAAATGGTATGATAGGCCTGCCGACGATGCAGGAGAAGCATTATTCGATCGTCTGTAAAAGACTCGCTGTTGGTCGAAGCTGATTTCTGAGTCGCTATCAGCTCCGTCCGTGGTCACATAGTCCACTGGCAGTGCCGTGTTACGACTGACCGTATTCTGGCTCATCTTAAATTGTTGTTAAATCTTCCGACTTTTATGATTATTTTATTCTAAAATTTAATTAATTTTATTTATTTATTTTTGAATTTGTGGGGAGAATACCGGATAGACAGCGAAAACGTGTTATCTGCGAGATTTTACGGTAGCCGAAAAATATGTCACTATGATACTATCGTGATATCGAACTCGTAGCCGAAATTTCTCTCGCCGTCAGCGATGATGACCGGCGGTGATTAAAATCGATTAAACGTGGACGAAACCGCATCCAACATACAATAAAATGCTAAACTGTGAACGAATGCCGCGTGGATATGATATATTCTATAAATTCTACACGTAGCGCACGTGTTCGAACAATGAAGCAATATGGCCGCCGTATAAACCCACGCGTCGGTCCAACGGGTGGTAAAATCAAAATATACGAAAATACACAAACATATACAAAAGAAAACGACACCCCGTGTTCCGGTACCAATGAAAAGAATAGGGGGGTGACCCCTGCCCCCCTTTTACACGATGGCTCCGTTAATCTATGCTCCGCGTGAGTAAGGCCTCGCTTGAAAGCCGAGGACTTAGCCGTCCGATGTTATAGAAGATACAAACCACTCTTAAACTTCTTTTCCTTGACAATGTCTTATTTAATATAATACAACGCATATTCGATGAGAGCTTTCCAGATAGTCAACGTGTTATACATACCAACGTAAAATGAATTAGTCCTACAACCAAAACGATCGAACTTAACCAAAATCTCTTTCGTCTCTTGTCCCTCACCTCTTCACCGCCAGAACCGGAAGGACGCCAACCCCAACCCAAAAAACCCAGAGCCTTCCGTCCCGCGCTTCCGCTCCCCCATCACTCCCGCCACCTGGCGAGTTCGGGACGAGGATCGTTCCAATAGTAGTGGGGCATCTTGCTTGGATGGACATCTTGCCCCGCGCTCCCCTCTCATATGCAGCTGAGAATAGATTGCTGCGCAATGACGGCAGACAATAGTAGTATTGTACCGATTACCGAACGAGCCTAAGTACCTTATAAACCCAATAAGCAAGCTAGCAAGCACTCGACGAATACAACTCAGTTGACGAGGAATTTACGAAAGAAAATTGCCACGATGTTTCGCGATCGAGATGACACAAATCCTTTTTCGGTAAGCTAAAAAATATCTGTATCAATCAGCAAGTTAATTTTAAGATACTCAATGCCAAAATTCGAAATATTGTATTAGGCCATGAAAGAAATACTAAAAATCTACGCGACGCAGCGCATAAATATTTTGGCGTTAACTATTATTTTCGGACACCGTCCGTTGTTTTCTGCCGCTTTGCCTTCGATGCGTTACTGACCATCGGCGGCAGTGAGCCAGGCCATCATGCGCCTTCGCCGCGTATGTCGTGACAAAGCAAACCGTAAAGATGTAATAAACGAGTTAGAACTAGAAGGAAGTCAAGGCAATTTATTATACCTAAAACGACTGAACGTGTCGTTCAGGAATCTACTGAACTACGTCGAGCTTGACGGTTTAAAAATTGTTCTACTGTGCCAAAAGTTCCAAAACACATATCATATCTATGAATGCTTTTGACAGTGGCGCCACTGTGGCGGCTCTACATGAGAAAACAGGGAGACCACGCCTCTGGTTACAGGTGGTAGTCGCCCCAGTTATGACCGCCCCGGTTATGACCGCCCCAGTTATGACCGCCCCAGTTACTCTATGCTGTCTACGGGTTTTGACGAAAAGCAGTGTATTGCACCAGTACGGGGTCATATAACACTACGTAACAAAAAAAATATTTTTGTTTGTTCCTGGGTTCATAGCTTGTTTTTTTAGTCCCTTATGCCTAAACTAACTAGAAAACAGTTGTTGTTCCAAACTGAATTTGCTTTTGGGGCCAGGGAAATGATATTTTGAATTTCGTGTATTATAGAAAACATTCTCGGTTCACATTCAAAGCTGAGCAGACATACTTAATATTCTGGAACATTGCAAGCTGTCCATAAGTTTTTAGATCTGAACAGAATTTTTCTATAACCTTCTGGAATCTTCTAGAACCTTGTTGCACTTTCTGGGAGCTTTCAGTTGCATCCATAGACTTTTAAGAGTGCAGATTCCTTAAGCCAACGTACTAGTGTATCTTGTTGCTTAGTAAGTAAATAGTGACCAGAAAAATTTGATTTAGACGGCATCAAGAGGTTGCTTGCAGCCAGCAAATGCATTCTACTACGTTTGCATCTCACCGGTACCCTATGGCTCTGAGCTCCCCATTCCCATCCCTACAGGGTGGGATCAACTGTCTTCAGGGGAGCGCGTCAAGGCAGACAGAGAGGAAGATATTGCAGATCCAGAATACCATTGCACAGATGCAGCTTTGATGAGAAAGCCGTACTTTTCCAATCAGAAAGATCTTAACGACCTAATCAGATACCTTGGTCTCACCAAGTGCAATGCTGAGCTTCTGACATCTAGACTCAAGGAGTGGAACTTGTTGGATGAAAGCGTGCAGGTGACAGAACATAGAAAGCGTCACGAACGTTTTTCCAAATTCTTCAGTCAGCTAGATGGGCTGTGCTTCTACAGCAATGTCACTGGTCTTTTCGAGGCCATAGCAATCACCTTTAACCTGAGTGATGGTGCCAATTCATAAAGATTTCATCCAAGAACCTCAAAGCCATGCTACTTCATAATGGTAACAAGTACTTGTCTCTCCCCGTGGCTCACTTTGTGCACCTACACCTCAGAGAGGACTACACCAGTGTCAAGATGTTGCTGAGTGCCTTGAAGTATGACAACTATGGTTGTTAAGTCATTGGAGACTTCAATATGGTCAAAATGGTAACATTCCTGATGGGCCTGCAAGGCGGTTTCACAAATTTCCTTGGTTTTCTTTGCCTCTAAAACAACCGGGACACCGAGTTCTGAGGTCCACTATTGTAGAAGGGATTGGCCACAGCTGACTGAGTTCACCACATGTAAGAACAGCATCAAGTGGGAGCCGCTGATAGACCGTCGAAAGATGCTCAAACATCAGGTTAGGTCTCATCAAGTAATGTGTCAAGACAAGGAATCCGCAGTTTTCAAATACCTCCTAGATCTTTTCCCACAGCTTTCGGAGGCAAAATTCGAAGCTGGCATCTTCGTCGGACCACAGATAAAGAAGATCACACAGTGTGACGTATTCGTCAAGAAGCTGAATGGCACGGAGAAAGGATCTTGAAGCAGTTTCGTTGCAGTATTGTATGGCTTTCTTGGCAACCACAAGGCTGAAAACTATGAGAGACTGGTTCAGTCTCTCATAAAGAACTATGCCAAAATTAGATGCTGAAAGTGCATATTCCTCATGCCCACCTTGACAAATTCAAGAAAAACTTGGGAGCCTACCCAGAGAAGCAAGATGAACGCTTTCATCAGGATATGCTGGACTTTGAATGTCATTACCAGGGACGGTATAACAAACACGTGATGGGGACTATGTTTGAAGTCTTAATTGAGAAAGCCATTGACAGTACAGCCACAAATCTTGAAAAGCAACTCATTTCTGAATGCTTTTAAGTAATTTTGACTGTTGTTGCTTATTTGCAATTAGTACATAATGTTCCTTCTCAAGAAGAAAAAATGCACCTTTTTCCAGTGTATAAATAAACAAATTTTGTAAGCTGTGCTCATGAAAGCAAATATAATGATGAATATAGCCATGTTTGCAGATCCTTTATACATAGGCAACTGAAATATAACACTTAGAAGCCAGGAACAAAAATTGTGTTACATAGTGTAATCATTACCCACACCATAAACCAGACACGAAACACTAACCCTAAACGATGGTTACGATACTGACGGCAGCTAAAGCTGAGGTGGTGATAACGGGGGCGGTCATAGCTGGGGCGGCTATAATGTGATACCCACGCCCATATTGTATGCCTGGCCCCCAATGGCCTCCAGCTGGGAAACCTATACTTACTACTACATACCAAGCAACGAATAGTTGGCCCCATGCTTCGCAGTTGCCATCCCCACGACCCTCCTTGCAAAATCCTGGAGACGCCACTGTTTTAGGAAACACTGAAGAGGGAAAGGACTAAAATTCCAGGCGATGCAGCGCATAAGATTTAAAATTTTAGCGTTAACTCGTTTTCGAACATCGTTCGCTGCTAATTTCTGCAGCGCTGTTTCTGGTTTCTTCCGCTTTGCCTTGGATCAGTGTTTAATCTAGACTCCTGGACTCCGGAGGGGGAGGAAACTGAAAAAGCCGGGGGGGACAACTGACAAAGCCGGGGGAAATTCTGCTAGGGGCCGCTGTTAGTCCGTGTAGTATTCCAAAATTTCCGGGGGAAATTTGAAATATCCGGGGCGAAGGGCAATTTCTCCCCACCCGGAAACGGCCTAGATTAAACACTGCCTTCGATACGTTACCGACTATAGCATAGCAGCTAGCGAGGCAGACTATCATGCGCCTTCGCCGCGTAGGCTATGTAGTGACAATTAAAACAAACCGTTAAGCTGTAGCAAACGAGTTAGACCACTTCCATTCTTATCTCCCTCAAATTTAGAAATCAGTTAATATATTTCTATATGTCTGGTAAAGATTTAACAATACAAAGGCGCCCCCAGTAACAAGTCACGAATTCAGAGCAGTAGCCATGGGCGCCCACAGAAATTTTTCCAGGAGGGGCAAAACATAATGGTCATGGCTGTGCCACATAAATGTTTCCAAGAGAGGCAAAACACATCTGAAAACAATGGCCACGGTTAATATTTTTGTCAGGTTTTCATTTTTCAATGGGAAATATTGGCATTTTTATTTTCCAGGAGGGGGCAAGTGCCCCCTCTTGCCCCAATGTGCGGAATCTTACCCCCCGCCCCCGCTCTCCTCTCATATGCAGGTGAGAATAGACTGCGGCATAATGACGACATACATTATTTGTACTGCAACGAACGAGCCTAAGCCCTATTGGCTATATAAACCCAATAAGCAAGCAAGCAAGCACATTTATCAGTGGTTTTCACACAGGCTTGTTTAGCCCCTCGTAGACCACTTAAAATCACACTATTAGGCTATTACTCGGTAAATTCAGCACAACCGAGTTGGCGAGGAATTTACGAAAGAAAATTGCCACGATGCTTCGCGGTCCAGACGACACAAATCCTTTTTCGGTAAGCTACAAAATACCTGTAGGCTATCCATAAGCATGTTAAGCTACTCAATGCCAAAATTCGAAATATTGTATTAGGCCATGGCATAATTTCTCTTTTGAAGATATACATAGATACTTTTAAAGCAGAACAAACGAGATTGGAGCTGAACTAAAATAAACGGGTAAAGGAACCGGGAAAATCCAGACAAACTCAAACGTATGATAAACCGGACCAGTTAATGAGACCATTGGTGTGTTCGGGGTCCTAGAATAGGAAGCACCATCATTTATGAAGTCGAACTTAGTCTGATCCCTCAAGGCTACGCTAATGGTAATGCTTAACACAAATGGTAATTCTTGGCTTAACACAAATGGTAATTTTTGTCTCATCTTTTGTTCAGTCATCCATACTGACAGGATAGCCTGCATCATGTTTGCCGTTAATAGGCCTACATATTCTGCATTGAGTTTCACTTGCCTTTGTTTTTATCAAAATTTAGGCAGAGATTGTATTCCTGGATTAGCCTACTTTGCCTAATCTATTTACTAGTTCCTATAGCCTTTCTGGAGATTCGGCCTAAATGAATAATGTCATCCGCATATCTTAAGTTTGTAATTCTCCTTCCCGATAATGGGATTCCTACGTCAAGGCCTTCACAAGTTTCTCGCATAACCATTTCAGCCAGTACATTGAACAAATATGGCGAAATTGCACGACCTTGTCTGACACCTTTTTGATCTTGAACCATTTGGATGTTGTACCCCCCTTCAACTTTAATTTTTTCCTGTTGTTTCTTGTTCATTTAGATGCAACGGGAATTCTCCCATTTCTAACATGTTTATCCTTAGTCGTACAGAGATGTGACAGAATCAAATGCGTTTTTGAAGTCAACAAAGCAAATAATCACTGGCCTCTGATGCTCTCATGCCTTCTGTAGCAGAATTCGGTGTAGCATAGTATGCGCACCAGTAGTTTGCGCACCTGAGAGTTTGCGCACTAGGAATTTGCGCACCAGGGTTAGGGTAAGGGTTAGGGTTAGGTTTAGGGTTAGGTTTAGGGTTAGGGTGAGGGTTAGAGTTAGGTTGAGGGTTAACTTTAACCCTAACTCTAATCCTAACCCTGGTACGCCCCTGGTGCGCAAATTCCTAGTGCGCATACTCCCAGGTGCGCAAACTACTGGTGCGCATACTAATGTAGACCCAGAATTCTAAGATTAAAATTCGGACCTTTTGTTTCTCTGCCCTCACAGAAACCATCCTGTTTTTCTACTAACTCCGTTTCCCTATTTATTTGCATTTTTATAGAATCATTCGTTGTATGCTTTTGCTAGTATGCAATATTAAGACAATTAAATTTTGTTCGATAGTTTGAACATTGTTCCAGGTCTCCTTTTTTTGAGCAACGGAGTAAAGACTGATTTTGTCCAGTCATTTGGTCATTCTCCTGTCTCTCACAGGGCCACGCATATTTTGAGCCCCTCCAAATCCAGCCTGTGGCCTCTTCGCGGCGTAGGGGATAACATCTGAGTATCAGATTGCTCGTCGGGGAGATACACTGTGCCATCAGTGATGAAGGCTTCGGCCGAAGTATCAGCTCGGGTATACGCAAGCCCGATGAGAATCCTTGAAAGGAGACTAGTAGAGGGCGGTCCCACACTGGGCAGCAGTAGCAAGGGTAGAGAAGGTGGTGCAGTTTTGGTCTGGACCAAAAAACAGCAGTTTCCAACAAAGGGCAGAGCGAATTTCGAGTTTTACTTGGAACTGATTTGTCACTGCGGGAAGGAAAGCCCGGCACACTGTACTTAACATCCTATATGACAGAAAGCAACATTAACATAGAAGCCCTTAAGGCTTAATGCCATACAATAGTTACACAACAGAAACAAAGCGCGCATATGTTTGTAACAAGGATGCTCAGCGAGTCTTTATGTCCGTGGGCGTCATGCCTATGAATACAAGTCACATTTAATCGTTGTATCAGTTGCCTGTAACAGCTAGCCGAGAAACTTTTGGGCAATCTTGAATTTAAATCTTGAGCTTTTGTGTCAAATTGCAGATTTTGTTTATGAACGTTTGCATTTAAGAGCTTTTCCCTTTCACTAAATATGCTGTTCAACCACATAAAAATGTTGATCGATCGAATATTAATTGGCGATTTCATTTAAAGAGTATGTTATTTTGTAGGATCCCTCGGTGCAGATGATCTCAACAGTCCAGATACAACCGCATGTCGACAATTTTAATCCATTTACAGACAATTTCAATCCAAACGAGGTTTACAAACCACAGCCGGTAGGCATTTCAAAAGGTCTACATTAGTATGCGCACCAGTAGTTTGCGCACCTGGGAGTTTGCGCACTAGGAATTTGTGCACCAGGGGCGTACCAGGGTTAGGATTAGAGTTAGGGTTAAAGTTAACCCTCAACCTAACTCTAACCCTAACCCTAAACCTAACCCTAAACCTAACCCTAACCCTTACCCTAACCCTGGTGCGCAAATTCCTAGCGCGCAAACTCCCAGGTGCGCAAACTACTGGTGCGCATATTATGCTACACCTTTCAAAATAAGTCTCTTAAAATAAGTAAATTGAATATTTTTTTAGCAACGATGTCTTATTCGTTATAGGTCCCTATGGGCTGTAGAGTATCCGTTTAGACAGATGACCTGATATTCAGGATTTGACTTGAATCTCATGCGATAAGGATTTGGTGTGACATCACTTGATGCTTCTACGTATTACGAAGTCGAAGTGGTGCCATAGAAGTTGAAGATTCGATTATATTAATTTCGATCACTACTGTATGCCAATTGTTATGCTGTTGACGACGAAGGTAGTTCGTGTCGGTAAAGTCAGCAATCAAAATGCTGCGAAATTATTGACATGTCTTACCCTTTTACGAAACAATCGTTACAAGGTATATTTTACCTTACGGTATCTTCGGTACCCCGCCTGCCCCAATTACTTGTCAAACCTGGTAAGGAGACAAACGACGACTGGGTGCCATTTGCAGGTGAGATCCAACAGCCGCCGGTGTAGCATAGTATGCGCACCAGTAGTTTGCGCATCTGGGAGTTTGCGCACTAAGAATTTGCGCACCAGGGTTAGGGTAAGGGTTAGGGTTAGGTTTAGGGTTAGGGTGAGGGTTAGAGTTAGGTTGAGGGTTAACTTTAACCCTAACTCTAATCCTAGCCCTGGTACGCCCCTGGTGCGCAAATTCCTAGTGCGCAAACTCCCAGGTGCGCAAACTACTGGTGCGCATACTAATGTAGACCCAGCCGCCACCGGCTGTATGTTATTGTTCCTCCTCCGGCCAAAACTCCGAAGTTTGGCGAGCGTTCAATGACTCGGGGAAACCCACTTCTGTGGAACGCGCTCCCCGATGCCCTGGTCGGGGTTACCTCTCCCGAAACGTTTGCGAAAGACATAAAAACGTACTTGTTTACAAGATCGTATGACATTACATACTGTTGACTGTACAGCGCTTTTGGTTTTGGCTCATGGCTATGTTACTGCGCTTCATAAATTGTCGATGATGATGATGATGATGATGATGATAATAATAATAATAATAATAATAATAATAATAATAATAATAATAATAATAATAATAATAATAATAACTACTACTACTACTACTACTACTACTACTACTACTACTAATAATAATAATAATAATAATAATAATAATAATAATAAGGTAGGTCATGACTCATGAGGTCTTACGAGGATGTTGGCATAAGTCTAAACTTGGATGAAAAATGGGGACCAACCCTATACGTTTCATTTTCAAAAAAGAGGGGCTCGAGCCTAAGGGTACAATTTGGTTATTTATGTTATTTTTTTACTTCCTCTATATAACGTATTTCAGTAGTCTTTACAATGGTCTTGACACAAGCCAACTTAGCCACATAAACCACTTCAAAGCACATTATTACTATGGGGGCATATTGTATTCATTGTATTCTTTCGAATGAATTGCGTAAAAACTCCGGTTCAAGACGACCCAAATTCGCCGTTACGGAGCTGAAGAACACGCTTTAAATATGCCTTATTTCAAGTTATTTGCATTGGCATTTGCCTTGAAGAAGTCTGCGGAGGACCAGAGGTCCTTTAAACTACCTCTCATCTTCTCCCACTCTTAGCTGGCCTTCATTCACCGCTGACAAGGCTTCCCTTGTCAGCGGCGAATGAAGGCCCATAAACACCCGATAGCTTCTTTTCGGCAGTTTTCGCTAACGGCTTTCATAAGCCGTGGACGGAACTTTGGCACTTTGCCACGTTCACCGTGTTAGGTCAATGACTCCCCGACCAGTTTCGGTGTTTGCTTCGCGAAGACATAAATTAGACATAAATTCAACGTTTGGTCTTTCTTCGCCCAATCTACTGCTTGCTAAGGCAATCAAATACCTAGGTATTAAACAGTCTTGACTGTTTGCAAGATGTCTTGGCAACTTGAATCGTCGAGGGACGTCCATTGGATAATACGCAGTGTTTCATTAAATTCGAACCCCTTTGTATTTCGGCTATAGCTTTGTCAAATGTAGTCCGATTTTGATAAAATTTGTATCACCGTGTAGCCCTAGACAATTTGCACTTAGCAAATGTGATGCACATCTTATAATAAAAATAAATGCTCTGTATGCAGCGCAATACAATTTGAGTCGCAAAATGAAGCACACATCACGCCATTTACTCAACAAAACAGCCAACGGTTAATAACAATGCTAACAAATACCTTGCATTCCTTTATAGCCTTTCCTTTATAGCTTGACCGCTGGTCTCTGGCTTAGGGGTCGTCCATAAATGACGTAACGCGCCCATGGGAGGGGTCAGGAAATTTGTTACCAAGTGTGACGAGGGGAGGGTTTCCAGAACTGTAGAAATTTTTATACTAAATTAGAAATTCTAAAGAAAAATCCCACTTTCTGGCATGTGTGCAGTCTGTGGCAGATGCTTGTTGCAGTTTATAATTATCATCAGTTTATAATTGCACACTTTTGCCCTGGGATAAAGTACGCTGGTAGGGGGTACTTCGTTCTCTTATATTTGTTTAGGGGTACATAATCATAAAAAGGTTAAGAACCACTGCTATAAAGGAATGCAACGCATTGTTATTAACCGTTTAAACTTAACTTGGTGCGCATACTACTGGTGCGCAAACAACGGGTGCGTAAACTACCGGTGCGCAAACTACCGGTGCGCAAACTCCCAGGTGCGCAAACTACTGGTGCGCATACTATGCAATACCCGGGGTCCAATATCTCTATGCAGTAGTTACGATCCATTTAGAACTAACGTACAATGTAGCAAGTATCAAGATTTACGCGTTTCTTTTTTCACGGCAGTGGCGTTTGTCGGCATTCACTATTAAAGCTAGTCTGCTGCAATTAAAAGCCAAGCGCTTCATTTTTAAATCGAGAGCGGTTCTGCTCGTCGAAGGGAAATTACTGTACATGTCAGTGACGTCCGGGTGTCGTGATGTTTGGCAGAAACTAGAACCGTGGACGATTTATGGTTGTTTTGTTGTTGAAGGGTCACTTAGAATTTTCCGAACCTCCTTATACAGACTGCAACTATCGGTTGATTGAATCGAGTTTTGTGTTTTGTTTGTTGAATTGTTTTAATTTAATAAGTTAATTTATAGGTAGGATAAGCCCTATGATATATGTAGCAAGAGATACTCTTCCACTTAAAGACGCTTAACCTCAAATTGAAATAGCTATGACCATAAGGGCCCGCCGTGCAATTTTATTTTATTCAAAGGGTCATTGTAGTTGGGACGTTACGGTTTTGGTAATGGAGAACGTGACAGAATTTTGGTGGCTTAGTCACTCCGTGATACAGCGCATTTTGAATTGATCTACTGATTGGAGTTTACAGATGGAAGATTTTGGAGGATCGTGGATCGAGTTGCAGAAGTTCAATTTTCAGAGAGCTATTGAAGTGGCGATTGGGGAAGCACCTTTGTTAAAGACCATTATCCAAACACAAGGAGACATGGTTAAATATAGCTTCACAAGTTCTCCTGTGATCGACGATTCGAAGTTTTGAACCGAATGCACTCAACGGATTCAATGGATATCAGGGTAGAGCCACAGCTTTGATATCAGGGTAGAGCCACAGCTTTGGTATCAGCTTTGACATCAGGGTAGAGCCACAGCTTTGATATCAGCTTTGATATCAGGGTAGAGCCACAGCTTTGATATCAGCTTTGACATCAGGGTAGAGCCACAGCTTTGATATCAGCTTTGATATCAGGGTAGAGCCACAGTCGACGTTGATCACGAATGTGAGCATGACAGGCTGTTGAAGTTGCGATATGTGACTCATAATATGAGGTGTTTAAAGTTTAGAGAAGCGTCAAAAGTAAATCCAACATTTTTGCGGCTGGTAGAGTGTGCCTAGAGCCAAAATTAGTGTAGGATTGTGGATGTTTCTGTTGTTGTGGTAGTTCAGGGGCGCCCATCCCTGGCTACTGGAAGCAGCTTCCTCCTTTCCTGTGCTACTCTAACGTGATACCAAACTCAGGGGAAAATTTCTCCCCTTAGCTTTTTTAGGAAGCATCTGCTTTCTTTCCCCCATCTGTGGGGGGAAAGGAAGCAGTTGTTTTCTTGTCGAATGAAATGCAATGGCAGCGATGTTTGTCTCGAAAGAACAAATTTCTTGGTGAGTTTGCAGAGACAGACAGGTTTTAAATGGACGATTGTTATTAAAATCTTCTGTGTCAATGTTTGACGTTTCTATAGGTGGGGTTATGAGGCAATTTAAAACTGAGGATGGAGAAACGCTTGTGGAAGAAGATGTCTATATTTTTTTATTATGGTCGGTGCAAGAGCAGAACAAGAACACTGCTTAAGAAGAGATGTTGGTATTGTCTCCACTCCATTTTTCCATCCAAGTTCAAGGCTAGATATATGCCTATGAGAAGCAGATTTAAGCAGAAACGTTATACAGTGGATCCCACTTAATCGCATACCGCTTAATTGCATAACCCGCATAATCGCATAACAACATAAAAACCCGGACCAGTGTTTTGTGCGTACAATTAATTATCAGAGGTCCCGGCTATTCGCACAGCCCAGTTAATCGCATTAGCAAGACTTGCATGGCACCTATGCAATTAAGCGGGTTTCACTGTATTCTGTATTTGATCTTATTCGGAAGCTTGCATAGTTACACACGCACCTCAATGATCAGACAAAATGCTCATAGCTGTTTCGTATAAATTACGGTTTAAATCCACAACAAGTTTTTTACACATGAAAATCAGAACTTACTTACAAATCCGGTGTAAAAAAGTTATGCGCTGTATATTGGAAACTCATAACGATTCGCGATTATTTGAGCTGTAAATCTTTGGTGTCCTGTTTGCTAAGAGACTACAGAGTCAACGTAGACCTTTGGATGGGACTTAGGATGACGCAAAGTCATTTTCTGTCCTATTTTAATGCGCTTCTGAGTGCTCGTTCAGAGTAGGCGCTAAGTAAATACTTAGCTATATTGTACTACATTACATCCACAATACTGTTCAATTTTAATTGTCATTCTATGTGGTTCCTGGTCGAATGTCATAATACCGTATATTTGCATGGTATTATACTCAACTAACAATTTAGACAATGCTTTGGCGCTCATATGATTTACCGTGAATAGGAATACTCTTACGCCTAGCTTTGAACACACTTTTTATATTTTGTGCAAAAGGCATTGTATATTTGTGTATTTTATTTCCAATTATTTGTGCTAGAAATGTGGTGCCTGCCTTTCGTCTGATGACATAGTCTTTTGACATTTAAAAAATTAAGCGTATATTCATTGTGCCTTTTGGTAACCGCGGCTGTTTTCACTTCAGGTGGGAGCTGTTCCAACGAATCAAGACGTCGTTAGACAGGCAACCGAAGAATTGAACCGCCAGCAAGATATTCTCAATTCAGCGGCGGAAAACATCGAGAACAGGGAGCAAAACTTGCAGCCACAGCACGTCATCCAAGCTGGTAGGATTCTAAAAAGAGAGAGAGAGAGAGAGAGAGAGAGAGAGAGAGAGAGAGAGAGAGAGAGAGAGAGAGACAGACAGACAGACAGACAGACAGACAGACAGACAGACAGACAGACAGAGACAAAGACAAAGACAGAGACAGAGACAAAGACAGAGACAGAGACAGAGACAGAGACAGAGACAGAGACAGAGAGAGAGACAGATGGAGAGAGAGAGAGACATAGCAAGAGACAGATAGATGGTCAAAGAGAGACAGAGAGAGGGACAGACACACGGACAGAGAGAGACAGACAGGCAGACAGGGAAAGAGGAAGAGAAGAGTAACAGGGAAAGAGAAGAGAAGGGGAATGTTCTGAATAAATGGAATTATATGCTGGTCGATGCCCTGAGTAATAATAACGGCGATCTAGTCAACTTGAGTGCAGGAAAGAATAGGCTTACTGCGCGGTTAAGTATTATGCCTAATAGCGATTTACCACTTACGCTGAGCAAGTGTGGACTCACTTTTGATAATAATTGCCCGGGGGTCGGCGGAATAATTTGGTTCCATCTTCTCTGTTCACTGCGGGCGGAAGATCTGATAAAAGCCCCAGCAGCAAGTTAAACCGATTATCGACAGTGACACTCATAAATCAGGCATGTTACTGATGTCATTTAAATTTACATAGGCCTAAATTCTACGTAATTGTAAAAAAGTGATTTAGCCTATATCTGTTAATAATGTCATGGCATATCTTATTTCCCGTTTCTTTTGCTATAACTGTTCTCATTTATCCCATTAATTAGGGTTATGTTTTGCTCTGTTATTTTAATGTACTTTGGCATATTGTATGAAACCGCTTTTGAGTTGAGTTGAGTTGAAATAAACTAAACTAAAAAAGCACCGCTTACTTCTATCGCATACTTTACTACTTTATTATTTAGAACAAATTTTATAGCTGATTTGCAGCTCTATTCGATTTGCACAAGTAGGCCTAATAGTGATTTCTTATTAGTTATTTAGTGCTTTTTTTTAGGTTTAACGTCAACAAAACATGAGCTTATTATTTACATATTTTTTGGGAACGGCGTTCCCATTATTACTGAAAAAACACCTCTTTATTCTCATTCATTACATACTCATATTAATGTACAGGGTGCGATTTGTGACCTGGAGCAGTGGGGAGGATATGTCGAGCTTGGGGGGATGTAGTTGTTGGGAAATGTAGCAGTGGGGGATGTAGTGGTGGGGAATGTAGCAGTAGGGGAATGCAGTTGGGCAGTGGGGGGAATATTCCCCCTTCCCCTCGCAAATCACGCCCTGTTAATGTATGAATAGCGCAATCACCAGCGCAGAAAAAACACAGACGCGTACTAATATGGGATGTATATGAATAAACTAGAACTAATGAAGTATATTTACAATGTAATTCTTGTGTGGCCTTATCTTCATTGTGTTTCTTATTTGCCCGGCTATACGTCAATAAATACTGCTTCATTTTCGGTTTTTAGTCGTCGTGAGGTCAATATTTAAAGCAGAGCACTTAATAATAAATCAAATTTCAGTTTCCTATAGCTCATTCCGTTTATCCCAGTAGTTCTACAGTTCTACTTCTTATCCGATCGTACCTCTGGAAGAGGGGGTACAGGAGCGACTCGTTGGATAGGCAAACTAGGCGGCTGCCTAGGGCGGCAAATGTCAAGGGGCGGCAAAATGACGTCGCTAAAAATATAGGAGTATCCAGAACAATCTCTATGGTCACTCGCTGATCTATGCCCACCAGCAAGAAATCTGCTTCTGCCACCGGCGTCTATTAATAGACGACAATGGTTTCTATGGTTTCTGCCCACCAGTGGGCGGAGCAACCGGGCTTTGTTGGTAAACACTGGATACCCCTATAGCGACGTCACTTTGCAGCACCCTTTGATCTTGTGTTATTGCCGACTTAGTTAGAAGATGTTGTGACCCAGATAGACCTACTGAGAAAAGTAACCTAACACCTCCAACAGCACGGGCTGCAAGCATCCTAGAGCAAGGTCAGACAGTGACGCAGTGGCACATACAGCAGTGACGTCACAATATCGTGGCAACGCCCTAAATTAATTCTGACCAATCGTTGAAGACAAAATTAAACTTTGAATGTTTGACGGTTGACACAGTTAGGCCTACGTACTTTTGCGTCAAATCGGATTTACTTCGTATTGGATTTATTGCAAGGGGTTAGAAACCTTTGTTAATTTTTAATCATGCAGCAAGAAAAACTGCCCGGCGCAAAACGCAAAGTCCAGAGAGACTAGGACATTAAAAAATACAGCGAGTTGTAACAATTAATCATACATGTATGTTGCGAAAATTTTCCAAATTTAGCAATAGATGTGGAAATAATGGGTACAATTCCTGTTAGTGTGGCATCTGGAGGGTGGAGAAATAAGTTTCTCGCGATTAAAACTTATAAAACATTATTTACGGTCGTCGATGAGCCAAGAACGATTAACTGACAGCCATCTCTCAATTTGAAAAGTGAAGAATCCATCAAAACAGATGTTGCCGATATAGCTAGAAAATCTGCTGCAGTCAAAGTGCGCCGTGTTGGCTAGGCCTGTTTAAACGAAGTGTCTTAGTATGCGTGATGCCAGCATTCTAATTAAACCTCTGATTGGTCTCTAATGAATCACGTGGTTAGAGTTAGGTTAGGTTCATTTGACCAATCAGCGGTTTAATTAGAATGTGGACAACCCGCATACTACCCACTGCCCTATTTAAATGATCTATCATGAAGCTTAAATCATTCATTGAACGTGTTGTGAAATGTGAGTCATGTGATGTTACGAAGGAGGATTAGTACTAATTCACTAAGCAGCTAAACAATTAACTGTATCTTTAGATATACAGTGTTAAATAAAATGTTGCTAATAAAGGAGATCTGTATAGCCGTGTTTGAGAAATGGAATAATTTGAGTTATATATAGACCCCTATAATGCCTATATACAGGGATGTGACCAAGACAGTAAGTGGCGAGACCGAGACCAAGACCAAGACACTAACCCTCAAGACCAAGAAGACCAAGACATTAGGTGTCAAGACCAAGATCAAGACCAAGACATTAGGGCTCAAGACCAAGACCAATACAGTAATTTTAAACATCAAGAAAACAGACACGCCAGTTTTATGCAGGCAGAATTGATGCTGTAATTGTCTTACGACAGGAATCCATTTATCAACATCAGCCATAAAATTACGAAAATTTGGATGCTTAAAATAACTGACTGTCAGACCGCATCCGACAATTAAATACGGAGGGCTCTAGCAGTGACAATCTCGTATAGCCACATAATTCGAAAGACATCAACCACTGAAAACATTATCACTAACAGCGGAAAATACCCACTGTCTCGGTCTTGAATCGCAAGACCAAGACAGTAATGACGAGACCAAGGCCAAGACCGAGACACTGGCCTGTAAGACCAAAACCAAGACATTGAAAATACTGTCTCGAGACTGTCTCGAGATGAGACAGTGTCTCGAGACGTCACATCACTGCCTATATATATATATATATATATATATATATATATATTTTAAATAGGGGTCAGGGACGGCCATGGACCTGCTTGCCTAGGGCGCCAGAAACTCACGATCCGGCCCTAAGGGGGTACTTGAAGGACGTTGTGGGGGTACGCGGAATGATCTGGAAACAAAGTCTGACATGTTTTAAAGAATTTTACTTCAATGTGAATTGGCCGTTCAGAGCTACATACATCTTTAGGGCTATTCATATATTACTACGCAATATACAGCCGGTAGATATATATATATATATATATATATATATATATATATATATATATATATACACTCGTACATTTTTTGGACTCCATCCCCTATTCCCCTGTGGTTGCAAACAAATTAGCTTCTCTATCCCACCCTGTTTGAAAAATTTAAAGGCCTATGCATCTTTTTCATTGCTAAACTTTTGCGTCAGCATGACCGTACACTTGAGTTGGATTCCAGGGAGCTGATATTTTGTACCTCAGTCGATCCACCAGCAAATAGAACAGACATTGACACGCGGACTGCGTGGCGTTTTATCCTGATGACTTGTGCATTATTAATTATCAAAGCGCTATATAAATTGCACATATGTGATTATATTTTTCTTCTTCGTGTTTCTGATGATTGAAATTATTGCCGACTTGTTGCAGTTCGAATAAAGAATTACCCACCTCTGCCTCCATGCTGCCCTATAAAGCCCTGCTTCTACCAAGACATTACTGGAGAAATTCCAGTCGATTTTCGACTCATCGTTCGACTGCACTACTACTTCTGGGCCGGTTTGTTAATATTATGGTCCTACGAATGATTTTTTTCTTATTGTTGAATAAAGTATAGAATAGCCCCCCCCCCCCTTATATAAACTGTGATTGAGATTCGATCTCGAATCTTGGCAACGCCATTTATAACAAATACTGTAGGATAGGATACAGTATATACTAAAAATTAAAAGTGTATATATCTAAATAAGTTAAAATAACTATATACTGTATACGTTTCAAAGTCCCAGGCTATCTTTTGTAGCGGAAGGCGATGAGCGACTCTTCCAAAGTGCTTCAATTGTAAGGACAGATCTGCGAAAATTTTGATTGTCTTGAAGCTGACCAGCAAAAATTAGGCCTACTTTGTGCTGAATTACTTCGCAATTTTTAGGAGGTCTTGAAGCTTTACTGGGCTTTAACTGAGATGAAATTAAGTTAAGTTAAACAATGATCATGGAGGAGACGTCTATTATTCTTTCATTTCCAGGGGCATAGCCAGGCAGTGTTGGAGTTGCCGGGGGGGTTGGGGGTTGGGAGAGGTGGTTGAACCCTCAGCTAACTTTGCAACCCTCCCAAGAACACAACTCGGGTACATGCAGCTTCTGTTATTAATTGAATTTCAGTCCTCAACCCCCCAGCTCAAATTTCACAACTCCAACTCTGTAGCCAGGAATTTGATTTTGGGGGTATAATGTGATTTGAGGAGGTATAGATATTTTAAAACTTTGAAAATCTTAAAAAGCACATTAAAAATTTTAAGGTAGTTTGAATTTTGGGGATACGTATATCAATATACCCACCGTCGCTACGCCCCTCTTCATTTCACTTTTTACTTGTTGCTGTGAGTTTGCATTTATTTCCAAATATTTTTTCTAAAATGAATAAAACGAACGTCGCATTTTCGAGATTTTAATTGAGCCTACTGCAGCATTTCTCAGTGGCGGTTCAAGAATTTGGCAAGCGGGCGGGGCAAATGTGGCACCCTCCCAAATCAAATTCCTGGCTACGCCCCTGGTGGTAGCTGGCATCCCATGGCCTCTCCACTGTACATACACGTAGTATTGGCGTAGACACGAGGGGCACGGAGGACCGGATTAGGATCGAATCCGGGTTCACTTCCCCCCTCATAAAAACACAGTTAGGGCGCATTTTCATCAGGTACTTACAGTACTTGAAATCTACCTCAACTTGTTTAGTTTGCTAAATATTTTCTGCTTCAGCGTACTCGTTTGCTTTGTTCGTAAACATCGCCGGGTGTCTGGCTTTCTGGACGGCGGCTGAAAACCAGTTTGCAGCCGGAATTTCATTCGCCATCTCTATAGGATATTTTGTGGTGCGAATGCCTTGTTCTTACATCTGCTGGTTTCGACCCGTCTACAATGCTTTCAGGTCAATCAATCAATCAATCCAATCAATCCGATCAATCAATCAATCAATCAATCGATCGATCGATCGATCGAACGATCAGTTTGATTGATCAATCAGTCAATTCCGAGTAATAGCATCAGATTACAAAATAAAAAATGAAGGTTATAAAAATTCAAATGATGATTACAGAAACATAATTTATTGGGGTCGGGTCATATTGACCATTTGACCATGTTAAATACATACGATCAATGGTTATTTGTTAGTCAATGCAAAATTCGTGGAATGTGGAATTGGTTAATAATCAATTAGGTGTACTCGCAGTTCTCTTTAATTAAATCAGGGTTATTTCTAGGGTTATCAATTTCGGAGAGGTGTTGATATATTATGGGGTCCCCTCCCTCACCTTAATTATGGCGAGTGAGAGCATCTTAGCTGCATCATAATTAGGTGGTGTTGTTCTCAGATTGGGGGCTGGGGTTGGGGGTTTTAAATATTTAGAATCAAGACTGATCCAATTAATAAACTTTGAATGATTTTTTAGAAATGAAGTGTGTCGATTTTTTTGTTCCAGGTCAGACAGTTCTCTGAATTTTTTTCTCTACTTCATAATATTTTTATGCCAAATCATCGTTCTCGCTTTGGATTCCATTGGGATTGTCTACTATGGAACAGCGTAAGTGCTTTATCATATTATTGACCATTTGACAGCGTCTGGACTGTACAGTATAAACTATGAACTGTATAACATTCAGAAATTCACAGAGTGAGAGCTGATGCATGACCGAAACACATGGGCGCCAACAGAAATTTTTCCAGGAGGGGCAAAACATAATGGTCACGGCTATACGCACATAAATTTTTCCAGGAGGAGACAAAAACCACAATTTAACACACTGGTCACGGTTAATATTTTAGCAAGGTTTTCAAATTTCAATGTGAAATATTGACATTTTCATTTTCCAGGAGGAGGCGAGTGCCCCTCTTGCCCCAATGTGCGGGCGCCCATGCTGAAACACTAGTTTTAAAATGTCTACAGTACAGTGTCACTTTAATCATTCACTCCATACACAATCACACATGCGTACGCGCTCATCCACTCACCAACTTTTCAATCTGCGAACCACCTGGAGTTGTTTATATGCTGCGTGTAAATGTTACAAAGCCTCAAGTTTTTAAAAGTAATTGTTTTACTTTGTGTAGGGGTTGGATTCGCGGATTCAGCGCATTCAGCGTAAAAAGATATGGACTTGGAGCTTTTCTCATTGCTATCGCAATTCTGTTTGACCTTCTGGCCATCTTTGGTTTCATTCTTCTGACTAGGGTAAGAATTTATTATTAGAAACTCCGTAGGATTTTGACATAGCAGTATGATGGCAAAATTATGCTTTAAAGCGTTGACCAGTAGACCTATAGATTTAAATGAGAAATTGTATTTCCCCAATTTTGCATCCGAGTTTACGCCAATGGTTCAATGCATGAATTCCAAAATCCGTTCGATGCAACCAGCAGAGTTGAGAAAGGCCTATGCTACAGTAGTCAGATATTAACCTATATTTTTAACAATGAGAAAACAAATTAAAGCAGAAAAGATCTGTTCTCAAATGTCAAGAATCGATCGCTAGCTTATTGCACTCTATCTGGAAATCGCATTTATTGAATTGCCGGTACTCTGAGTACAGTTTTACAGCTGTCGTAGCCTAATGACTAATTGATTATGGGCAGTGTTTGTTCTAGGCCTTCTCTGGGGGAATTCCCCCCAAAGTTTTAAAATTTCCCCTCCAAATTTTTTATATGATGGAAATCCCCCCTAAGTGTGGAGACTCAGACCTTGTCCCCCTCCAAACATTTCAAAATCTTCCCCGATGTCAAGGTGGCTAGAATAAACACTGATTTGGGCGAAAAAATTTGTCTGATCTGTATAGGTGAATTTACTGTATCGTCGTTCCGGTGCAAGTTTTGAACGAGCAAAGAGCGAACTGAATCAGAATATCGCCAGCAACCAATTCATCCGCCAGACAACCAGTTCTGCTGCAAGAGACGCCATTCATATAACTGCTTAGCTTAGTGATTCGTTCACAATCACTGCTGACGACCAACTCTGTAACTGCGTCCTTACTCCTTACTGTCTCAGCACTTTGGATGCTTTTAGCGTTGTCAGACTTATCGACTTGTATGTTTTAATATGAAGTCTGATGCGAAATTTGATAAAGTTTTGCATTTGATAAATTTGATAAAGTTTTGCAGTATCTCGATAGCTCATTTCGTCTATCCCAGTAGTTCTTAACCGGGGTACTCTTACCCAGTGTTGGAGTTGTGAAATTTGAGCTGTGGCGGGGGGTGTTGAGGACTGAAATTCAATGAATGACAAAGACTGCAAGTATACCCGATATGCGATTTTTGTGAGGGTTGCAAAGTTAGCTGGGGTTCAACTCCCAATCCCCCCAGCAACTCTAACACTGCTCGCACCCCTGGGGAGGAGGTATTTGAAGGACGTACGTTGTTGGTTACGCAGAATGATCTGGAAACAAAAACCTATCTGCTATCCATCTTTATTCTCCGAATCAGAAAACCCCTTGTGTTCCGTACCATCATTTTCTGGGTTTTAAACGCTGACGAGAAAAGAAAGATCGCTGGTTAAATTTCTAATGAAGATGCTCCTTCAATTCGCCTGAAAAGTCGGATGCTTTAAATGCATTGCTTGCTGAAGAGTGGATTTTCTAATTTTGACAATATACTTCGGATTTAATTTGCGCGTGACTGTCAGATTTTCATTATCAGCGGCAGACTGGCAGAATACTGCCGACTATGACGAGGTCTAGCTAAGTAGTTTGCTGAGTACTAGTTCGACTAGAATAGTAGACCTAGTCTGCTACATGTTTATTCGCCCCAAAGTTTTTGTATTTGAGACATCGATCTTCGTACATTTTTAATGTTTTTTTTAATTAGTAATCTTCTAATTAATGAGACTGACAAGCAAAAAAGGTCGTCAACTTTTTGCAAAATTGAGCCTGAAAAACTGACGTCTCTGTTTCGTACATTTTAATTTTTAATTAATAACTTCATTAACTTAATTGAGCCAACTGCTTTAGTGAAGTACAGCATAGAGACCTAGTCAAGATTCAGCAAATTGTAATTCCTTTCCGCCGATCATTAAGGAATTAACCCCTTTCCCGTTTGCCCCGAGGCCGAGAATACTCGTCAATAGTTGAGAGTGAAAAACGTCTGAAACTCTTCGGCCATGTTGCTCGAGCCAATCCATCTCAAGACCATGCACGTGCCCTTCGGACCATTATACAGGGTCGACCCGAGGCCTGGAAGCGCCCAGTGGGACGACCCAAACTTAATTGGGTTAAATCCATTGAGACAGAGCTAACAACGCAGAACTCCGGCTTATTCTCTGGATGGAAACTTGCTCAAAACAGAGACAGTTGGCGCCAGTTCGTGGAAACAGCTACGCCATGGCCAGAGTAATAATGATAATGATGATGAGATTGATGATGGATAATAATAATAATAATAATAATAATAATAATAATAATAATAATAATAATAATAATAATAATAATAATAATAATGTAATTTTAAGTGGTTTAGGAGGCTAAGCAAGCATGTCTGAATACCACTGAAACAACTGAATCAAAGAGTTGAAAGAACGCTCTTTAAACGTGGATAAACATTCTTTGAATCGTTTTCGAATAATTGGAAAAAATTTAATCGATTAATTTCGATTAATAATTACATATTGCTTTTAGCTGATCTCCTTCAACCTTGCATAGCATAAGTTGCATTGCAACTCTGCAAAAAGTGCACATTGTCTACAATGCCGTCTGCAGTTGCTCAAACACAAAACAAAAGTGCTTGCTCATCTCCCCTTAAATGTCTAACTGCAGCATTGCTTTCATTACTCGCCATTGTTGTCTACTACTAATAATGTGATTTTAAATGGTTTAGGAGGTTAAGTAAGTCTGTGTGAAAACCACTGATGTAACATGCATCTGCATTCAATAACCTAGTTTATCGAGATAGCCTTTGAATCCGTTTACTGTTTCAACTGTCACTCCCATGTCATCCAAACTGTTCCATTTGTCCACAACCCTTGCACTAATTTTTTTTCTTTCTTGGATCCACCCTCTGCTTAAATAATTTGCATTTGTGGCCTCTTGTGCTGCTATAGTGTTCCAATGTAAAGAATCGATCATATGGCACATCTGCTTTCCCAGTCATCATTTTGTGTGTTTCTATCAAACCCTCTCTCTCTCTCTCTCTCTCTCTCTCTCTCTCTCTCTCTCTCTCTCTCTCTCTCTCTCTCTCTCTCTCTCTCTCTTCTCCTTTCAGATGTTGTCAGTCCACAATATTGGTCTTTTTTCGTAGTTAAATTAGGGCATCCTTTTTATAAGCGTTACAAATAGAGAAAGCGTCGTTTTTGTGTCATATCTATGATGATTCAGCAGCACTGCCTATGAGAAAGTTAGAAAGTAGGCCTATGTAACTTTTATGTAGATTTACTTTTATGTAGCAATTATTGACAATTGCATAAACTGAGAAGAGAAGGCGACTTAAGGTCACGTATAATCATGCATTGTATTTGTTATTCTCTACGGAAAATAACCGTCTAAATTTGCACGGTCAAAACCGCGGTTTAGGTTCGGTTCGGTTAATCGTAACAGCACTGTATATTCAGTGGCGTATTTACCATTGGGCTTTTGGGCCATGCCCCCCTTTGGTTTTGGCCTAGCCTGTCCTGACCCATCCATTCTGGCCAATCAAGTGTTGTAGTTGCCCCACGCAGGGGCGCCCACACAAGGGGGGAAAGGAAGCAAATGCTTCCTGAAAAACCTAGGGGGGGAAGAAATTCCCCCCCTGAGTTTTGGTATCACGTTAGAGTAGTATATTTATTCGATAAGCCCCTCAATGACTGCGCAATTACTGGCTTAATTGCAGTGCAATTTTGTAACTTCATATAAGATTACCGGTACTCAATTCAAGCTCAAGTTCATTATTATCAGGCATTCATAAAATGTTATTATTATTGTAACTTTTACATAGTCATTCTAATGATGAAGAGTGCAAACTTCCTATGAAATATAAATCGTTTATTACAAACTAATAGACTCACATGAAGTTTACATTCCAAATTAGACTACTGCAACTCCCTGCAACTCCCTCCACTACTGCAGCCTTCCAAAGACCTCCATCAACAAATTACAATCCATTCAAAACTGTGAAACGGTGCAATTAGATACTGTTAATAATAAATTAATAATTATAATTTGCTTGTTTCAGTCAGTTGCTATAAGTCTAGTTACCCAATTTGCAGTTGTTGCAGCTTTAATGCCTCTAACATCTATGTAAAATAATGTAGGTGTGGCTGTTGGAGAAATCTAATTTTAAAATAAATACTAAAAGTAACATTTATTTTATTTGCATTTGGATGTGGTCATATTGCCAATGGATAATTTGCAGGTAATTTTAAATAGTTTTCCAGCGCAATTACTGCGATATCTCTCCATAGTTTCAACTTACATTTAATAGTGCTTTGTGGCTGTTGGAATTTTTTCAGAAATTAAGAATTAGAAGTTACTGGTATGAGACCTATCTATCCTGGTGCACCAAAGTATGCGATTTAATGTCCAAAATGCACTGAAACTCACCTACGAGCACCTATTGATTTCAAAAATTTTCCGGGGTTTTACCCCGGACCCCAAACTTTTTCCACGAATTTGCGTGGATGGGGATTGTCAATGTTCAGTGTCGTCTTATACGGCTACTTTGTATAATAATAATAATAATAATAATAATAATAATAATAATAATAATAATAATAATAATAATAATAATAATGTGGTGTAAATAAATCCCTGCCGGACCCCCGTTTAAAAAGCAGGGGAGGAAAGGAGGACAGGGAAGGGGAACCTGCTTCCAGCAGTCAGGGGATGGGCGCCCTGGCCCCACGTACGTACAGAAAGTTAATTCAAGAATTTCAAGTATAGGCCTATGCCTCAGGTCTTCTAATTAAACCACAATCTTAATTTTATAATCTTAATTATGTCACTCCAGCGCTAGGACTTACAAGAATTATTCGATGAGTTAAATTCAAAGGGGACTCAAGGGGTTAAACAGTTGCAATACCAGAAATTGCAACTGCTGTCTCTCCATCAGTTGTGTTGTGTATTTCATAAAAAAAAATTAGTTAACCCCCTACAAGCGTTTACAACTTCAGCCTATTACGCATACAGGGCTTAGTCACAGCCCACGGAATTCCATTTTTCTCCAAAAAAGGTGGCTTGCACATGTTGATGAAAAGAACATAATCATGCATATTTTCAGAAAAAAATAATCTGGAAAATCTTAAAATGTCGCCAGCTTTTAAAAGTCACAAGATAATCTAATTAGTGCAAACAAATTCAACCAACATCGTCAAAACTTACGATGAAATCAAATTACTGATATTGAATCACTGTAGATATTTTGATGATCTTTTCATGACGTTTGCGTTCTCTTCTCCCCTTTGCTGGAGCCGGTGTTATAGGCCTATAGTTGGCTTCAGGTGTTTGTTTGACTTCTCATTTCTCAACCTCTTTCACTTTCGCGCATTCTCTACTATAGGCCTAATTAGGCAAAGAGCTAGCCTAGGTCCCGTTTTCGAGCTCCAGCGTTGAGTTCCGGCGCTTATCTCCGGTCTAGACAATCAACGACGTAGATGGTATAAGCCATTAATCTGGGGTAGGTTAATTCACGGTTGCCATTGCTTTCCCAAGACTCACGTTTTACTCAGCAGCTTAACCCCTTAACTGGGGATCCCGGATATATCCGTCCATTTTACATTGAGTTACAGTTAAATACACAGTTAAGGGGTTAACGCTGCTCCTAATTTTTACAGCTGCTCCTCATTTTACCACCCACCTATCCACCTCTTATCTGTTTCTGCATTGTCGCTGACGTGTTAGTTAATCTGAAGAGGCGGAAGATGGCAGATCTAGAGTGGGTTACTGCCATGGAGCGTCTGCGTCAGGCTGACGGAGCGGGTTCAAGCCCCGTTAGTGTCCCTTGTGGCTTTCACACAGGCAGTAATGCCTCCTAAGTCACTTTAAATCATGCTAAGCTTATCCAGAGCCGTAGCTAGAGGCGGGGGCAAGCCGCCCCGGGCGCCGACCGATGGGGGCCCATTTTGGATGTGAAAAAATAAATAAAAATAGCTCTGCGGAATAAATATAAAAAGGATAAATCAGCCGAAAGATGGGAAGATGGGTAGCCTAAGACCTAAGTAATTAGCTGTACGGCGACTAAAAAAAAGCTCGTCACCGAAATTTAGGGGCGCAATATATGAATCTTGCCCCGGGCGCCGAAAACCCTAGCTACGGCTCTGAGCTTATCCCCAAACTGCTCGACAGTTTTACACAAGTCCCACGACTGGTCCCAGTCCGAAAACGGTGAGTCCGGTCGTCCGGGCTCCTTGCAGCTGCGCCAATGATAGGCCTTTAGGCTACAGTGTAGCCTACTGTATATATATATATATATATATATATATATATATATATATATATAGTGTTGCGACTATTGAAATAGTGCAATACTATTTAAATACTATTTAAATAGTTTTGAACTATTTAAGCGGCTATTTTAAATAGTTAGCGAACTTACCTATTTAAATAGTATTTATAAATAGTTTCCCAATCAACACAGTTTGTTGGCCCTATCATATGGCCAATGAATTTTTTTTTTTTGAGGGCCAATGTCGATAATTGCTATTTTTCTGCATTGGGCCCTCAAAGATTTTGCAAATTGGTCCTATAAAGGCCCACCATGTCGGGCCATCAAAGGGCCCTCAGTTCATATCTGCATTGGGCCCTCATAGATTTTGCAAATTGGCCCTATAAAGGCCCTGCATGTCGGGCCCTCAATTTATATCTGCAGTGGGCCCTCATAGATTTTGCAAATTGGTCCTATAAAGGCCCTACATGCCCGGCCATCAAAGGGCCCTCAGTTCGTATCTGTATCCGGCCTTCAATGGTCCTTCAGTGGGCCAGCATATAATACTGCACCATCCTACCATATATAAACTCTCACACCCTTCACTTCTAAAACATAACATATTAATTTTTAAAAAATCAATGACAAACATAGTCAGCATACAACTTACAATGCAAGATCGATGATCAATTGTGATAGTGTTTATTCTAGGCCTTCTCGGGGGGGGGGGGGAAATTCCCCCATCCAAAGTTTTATAATTTCCCCCCAAAAGTGAGGATGGGGGGGTTTTTTTGGAGAGGGCAAAATGTAAAGATGACAATTTATTTGGTTGCCAGGGCATTTGAGAAGGGTAAATGAGAACTTGAGAAGGGTAAAGGATATTAGGAAGGATGGATGATCTTCTTTTTGCTTGTCAAGGTTTTTGGAGACTCAGACCTTCCCCCCAAACATTTCTAAATCCCCCCAAACATTTCTAAATCCCCCCAATGTCAAGATGGCTAGAATAAACACTGATTGTGATACATGTATCAACATAATTGCTGTGACAATTTTTGAACAAAAAATAATGCTAACGGCACTTTCACGTAAGTGGTACAACATTTTAACAGCCAATATCAATTATTGATCAGATCTGACAACAAAAATATATGAAAATTATTGATTGCCATCTACAGCCTCAACTGATTTACTGGTATAGATATTATAAAAAAATACAAGCCAAAAACGACAATGAAATCTCTTAAATCTCTTTGCAGATATTAAATTTGCTTACTAATTGGTTACAGCCATGGGCGCCATGCAGAATTTTCGCCAGGAGGAGCAAAACACAATGATCACGGTTATACAACATAAATTTTTCCAGGAGGGGAAAAACATTTTAACACAATAGTCACAGTTAGTATTTTATCAAGGTTTTCAAATTTTTAGTGTGAAATATTGGTATTTGCATTTTCCAGGAGGGCAAGTGTAATCTCTTGCCTCAATTGGGCGTGCATGGGGTCAGCTGCAGACTGCACAGTACAAAAGGCTACAATGTCTGCCAAAAAGCAATGAAAACTAGTCAAATTGAAAGTCCAAAAGAACAACTAATTTGAATAAAATGACCAGTTCTAAACAATTTCTTCACTATATCGTAATTTAAATATGTGACATTGTTTTAACAGAAGCTGTAGGTCAGTTATCAGATTCGACACTGTTGTCAGACTCCTGGTCTGAGGAAGTTGTTCAAAACGTCTTTTATCAGATGACTGCTTTGCAGCAGCAGTCAGAAAACGTTTCCGACCACCATCTCTGTCCCGAGCCTGTCTCAGCCAGACCTTAATTTTATCTTCAGCCAGCCTGTTGGCGGTATCTCGTTTGTTCGAGAAAACAGCATCTGCAAATTAGACAACAGTATTGAGACATCAAATACTGTTGATTTGAAATACAAATATATAATTTTTCTCTCAATAATACCTCATGTAATATTCACCCCTAAAGTTGCATTCTAGATGATGTATACCTATGGTCAAACAAGCTAATCTGCTCTGAGTTTCTCTAAGAAGATCGTCTGCATTAGCTCATACCAGCCACAGCTGCTAACGATTGGTATCTCAAGCAAGTTGGTCAATGTATTTACAAGTCACTAGAAGCCTGCACTATTGCAGCAACACTATCCATGGTCTTGACAGTAACTGAAGGAGCTGCACAGTACAAGCAATTACAACAAAAGACATAACACCTAAATATTGGCACTGGTCAATTTAATATGAAGCCTGACATCAGCATATATTTGGGTGAGCAGTAATAATACATGCTTTATTATTATTATTATTATTATTATTATTATTATTATTATTATTATTATTATTATTATTATTATTATTATTATTATTATTATTATTATTATTATTATTATTAACGTACTGATCAAGAGTTTGGTGTAATTGGACTTCTAGCTTGCTGCTCTGGAATCATTATGGTGCATAGTCTGTTAGTTTAACCAACTTCCTACACATAACTGCAAATCACTTTGTATTGTTTTAAGCCCATTACAGTCAGTGTCAATAAATAAAGTTTTTCTGTAACAGCTGTTTTGAAGATGTATTGTGAAAAAAGCAATCTATTGCAATGACTCAAACTCTTATCAAATATATACAAACACAACCACTGTGACCTGAAATCTGCAAACAAAATAAAGAGTGCATATACCACATATGGAAGGTGACAATCCCAGTGCTTGGAAGGTGACAATCCCAGTGCTTGGAAGCTGTGCTTTCCTCTGTTTCCAGCCCAGTTGAATTGGCAGGACAATTCGTTCATCATAATCGCCTTCATCATACCATTAACTGTATCGGTGATAGTTGTCGCTCCAAAGCGTTGACAAGTATCTTGCCTAAACAGTTCAGTTAAACCTTCATAAAGTCGTCGTAGTATTTTACTAGGTAGGCTACATATAATGTACGGTACACACATCAATACATGATAGCATTGGCTAAAGTATAAATTTTGGGCCCTACTGGCATGTTCAATGTTCTCGGCAGAGTACATCATCTTGCTGTAGGCTAATTTGAGACATAAGCGAATTTTGCATATTTAAATGGCTCAAATAGGGTAACAGAAGGCCCATTAAGAGATAAACATCTGAATATTTATTCAGAAATAAATATCAGAGATGAAATGTGGGGGCACACTCAACCTGGATCTTACTGTACCAGTTAATAAAAATAACACCATCTAACCAAGCCTTGTCCAGCTTGCTCATTCTGCTTGACAAAAGATGCTGCATCCTTCAAATCTTTGACTGGCAGTTTCATTCCTTCAGGCATAGTGGGAACATCCAAGCTGCTGCCTCTTGTTCCACCTCTGTTGACAAGTATAGTGACACTCCGCGACAATATCTCAATTTTGGAATCAATTCGATTTAATTTTGCAAAAATCATGCAGTACTCTTCAGAGGTAGCAAATGCTGGAACAACACATCCACAACAGTACTGGACAGCATGTTGATTTAATATAATATAATAATATATATAATAATAATATAACAAGGTTTAAAGTGGTTCGCTAGGGACTGCCCTGTGTGAGAACCACTGTTGTTCCTGTCCAATATAATATCCTAAACTACTGAGGTTTATTTTGAACCCATTCACAGTTGTAGCCGTTACTATCCCCTCATCCAGTTCATTCCATCTGTCCACCACTCTTGCACTAAAAAAGTGCTGTTTGTGTTTCTTGTTCTCTATATGAGTCTATAAGAAAGAATAGTAAAATGCTTTTAAAGTTACCGTTAACAAACTGGAGAACATGCTAATTGTGTCTATTCAAGCAATTCCTTATATTTGCATAATGCATCTGTTGGACCAGCTGACATTCAATGCTGTTATACTATAGGCCAACATTTTAAATTTTGAACCAATTTCACAATATTTTGCACCAACTGGCTGTACATAAGCATCATAAGCATGTCATATTCTTATGCAAGTCCACACATATCAGCAACACGGACCCGTACTGTCGGGAGTATCTCGCCTCTGTTGTAAAGAGACCGCAGTGCAGTGATAGGAGATTGTCACTCCGTTCGAGTCGTGGGGTCAAACTTCAGGTTCCTTCTCCCTCCAAGACTACTAAGTTTGGAGAGAGATCCTTCACACGCGGCAACCCCATCTTGTGGAACTCTCTTCCCGACGATGTCACCACGGCTAATACTCCTGAGCACTTCATCAAGAGCTTAAAAACGCATCTGTTTGGGTTGGGGTATAGTTGAGATGTTAAGCGCTTTTGTTGTGGGCCTCAGCCTTGTTACAGCGCTATAGAAATCGTCCAAGAATTAATGAATGAATGAACACATTGACACGACTTTCCGATACTAGATGCTTACACTTTTATACACAACAGTGAATAGAGAAACCAGAGAATTACAGGTGTAACAGTAAGCAATGGGTTCTAATCGCCAGTTTCCGCCCACCCCTCCACAATTATAATTATAGATCGCGTACGTGCTACATATACCATCACATGGCGGCGCAACAGCGCATGACAATGTTTTAAGAGCCAAGTCAAGTTTCATAGGGAAGCCTCAAATTGCAAAGTTCACCACTCACACATTAAGTGCAGACAATTGAATTACAAGATTTGTTTTAAAAATGAACTTGTTACAAAAATAAATTCAACTCACTTCACAGCGTTTAACGAGAGCAGCAGATCGCGGCCATATATCAGTCCCGCAGTAACATTTATTTGAATTACAAAAACTTCTAAAAGTTATGATTAAGTGTTATTCAAAACAAGGATGCAGTAATTTAATTTATAATTAATATAAGTGTAATTAATTATAACTTTATGATAATATTATGCGTTATTTGTTGATTTACACTTGATTAAGCAGCTAAAATAGTGCACCGGAACTATAGTGCGTATTACTACGCCGGTAAGCATTAAGCGACGAATGGCCGCGGCTGGGCCAGCTTCAGTGGCCCACTGTGGGCATAAATCTGTTGGCGGGTCTTCGGCCAATATCGCCATGTGGCCCGCACTTACACGCGTCGGCCCTGCAATGGCCCAACGTTTGGTGTTTATTGGGTTAGCACTAGGCCTATTTATAAATACTTGATTTTAAATAGTTGTATTATGTTATCATCTCAAAGCGTAGAAATCGCTTAAGTGACAAAACATTTGAGAAACTGCTGCTCCTCAAGATTAATCAAGACTTTTGGTGAATAACCTAACAGCCTAGTAACAGGTGACTGTATTATACTGATCAATGTGATCGTGCAGATAACTAGTGACAGTGCTTTTAGATTATAACATTCGCCAGTGATAAATGATAACACAGTTTTCATTTTGACATTGAAAAATTAAATAGTATTTAAATACTATATTTAAATAGTTGCGAACTATTGGCTATTGGAAAACTATTTTAAATAGTGTTTAAGCTCAACTATTTGCAATAGTATTTAAATAGTTTAGTCAACTATTGTTCCAAACACTGTATATATATATATATATATATATATATATATATATATATATATATATATATATATATATATATATATATATATATATATATATATAGGTCTGAAGCGGGTTCTATCAACTTCTATGCAAAGGAAGTCGAGAACTAGGCCAGGGTCTTCTTCCAGCTTGAAGCTTCAGTGAGTTCAGTCCTATAGTTTTTAAAATTGTCGGCGGCAACACGCGCTGATCGTTAAGTTAACGGTTTCGTTATTAAACGAAGTTTTTCAGTTTCAGTTTTTGATGCGTTTCTTAAATTTCTTTTCTTCTTTTTCTCGTAAATTCAGAAAATTTGAATCTCTAGAGGTTCGACGTTACAATTGTTAATGAGGAATTGTGCTCTGATTTTTTGGCATTTGCAAGTTTCAAGAGTGGATTTTGATTTTATTTTCACACCCTTCGGCTTAAGTTACTTCTAAATTCCATTTGCTCACATCAGAATACTAAAAATTTGAGTTTTCAATTTAGTGAAAAAGGAATTATTATATTTGCTTCGTAGTTAAAAACAGAATCCCGTTGTCGAAATTCGGTTACAGTAGGACTTGTTGCCTGCAGAACGTTTAGCCATCGGAATATTTGCCCCAGCGTTGACGATTGTAATAATAATAATAATAATAATAATAATAATAATAATAATAATAATAATAAGGTAATGTACTTTTTGGCATTGTTTCAAATACTCAAAGGTATTGATCGATGGTACCCCAAATTCATGCCACAGAATATCAAATTAATTCCAGAGATATTGACTATTTTAAACAGATCTGCATTAAAGTTTCACTTTATATTTGCTGTGGTTTACATACTTGTGTTTGTATAGTGATTTATTTTTTAGTTGAATATTTGGCTTTGGATTTTATTAACTGACGTCATGTCGCATACAATGGAAGTCGATAGCCAGGACTCTTCTGTGGCTAGCAGTCAAACAGTTGCCATGGAAGATGATTGTACCTTTGAGAGACCAAATGAAGAATCGATAGCAGGATTTATTTCTGGACATCGTTTGGTGGAACTAAATGAGATGGGTGAGAGTGAAAACCAAAAGGTACCTGAGAAGTGTGATATTGATATTTCAAATATATACATGAAAGAAGGAGAGCATGCCATATCAGAATCAGATATCAGGCATCACCTAAAAACTGAAAATGAAGTTCTGCAATCTGATCATGATGCAAAAGCTGCGTTTGATGAGTCTGCCTTGGAACATAGAACTTGTCGAGAACCAATAAATGACGAAAATCTGAAGTGTCAAGATCTGAAAGCTGGCAAAGAAAATCACTTAACAGATGTGGATAGCACCGAGTCAAATTTTAGAAGCAGCAGCAGAAGCATTCTTGATCCAACAGATCAACTGGCCACGTCATCTCCAGTCGAAAAACATGAATCTGATGGCTCCAGTGTCTCCAGAAGTGACCAGTCCTTGAATTCAGGAGATAATGTCGGCATTTCATCTGCACCGAGTACTAAAGCGGTCAACGAGGCCACAGAAGGTATCCTGGAGCAAAAAGAGACAGGCAGAAAGTTTTTAAATGATGAGGAGTCTAGAGACGAGTTAACCGCGGAAGACGAAACTGGTAAGAATTAGTTTTGAATTGGTGCTCTTATTTTGTTTCATGTTTGTTGTAGAAATTTTCCTTTCCCGTCCCTTTTCTAAGGCTTTCTTTCCTCTCCTTCCCCCACACCCACCCCTTCTCCCACTATCTTCCAAGGTTCCGATTCCCACACCCGTCCTCCCAACACTCCCTTTCCTACCTTCCTCAGTTTGAAGTGCTGTCTATTTCCAGTACTTCCAGTAGTGGCAATGACCATCAGCAAGTCACAAGGGCAAACATTTGAACATGTAAACATGTAGGAATATATTTAAGCGAGCCAGTCTTTTCCCATGGCCAACTGTATTTGGCGTTATCACGAGCAAGAAACTTGGAAAACTTCAGACTGCTCATAAGGCCATGTTCTGGTCAAGGACAAATCATTGGATAAAATGCTAAAGCATTTTTAAAACTTGGATAGGAAAAGCAGCGTAGCTCCCCGTTCATTTTTGACGGGCAAACAGCTAGTCAGAGTTATAATTTTGTGTATAGTAATTATAAAAACAACCATGATAAGAATTATATTATAATAAGAATATTAATATCTATTTTGTGGTGTTATAGACAGACAGTTTTACTAGGATTGCATATTTTGCTAGATTCGGATTAAGAATATCTGAGTTTCTTATTTCACATCTTTTGATAAAGGAAATGCAGTTCTAAAATGTGCTTGATGACCTACAACATGCTTTTATATATGAAATTATCAAAGTAGTTCCAAATGCAAATGGATAATGTAAGTAAATTGAGATAAATGCTGGTTAAATAGCATTATCAAGATTATTATCATGTAAAAACATTAGTAAATTGTTTTTAACAAGCATATTGCAATTCGTATCTATTTATATCAGTTGCTTTATTGCTTTGTATAGAGGCTGAGCGTTCTTTTGGAGCTGTGTCAGAGGAAATTGTAATAGGAATTGATACAGATACAGATGTTGAAATAATAGATGTTGAAGGAGCCAAAATAGAATTAGTCGATGAATCAGACGAGGAAGATGATGGTGAAAATGAGGAATTGATGGGCTTCCATTTCAATGAAGGTAGAAATACTTTGCTTAACACGTTGAGCGCTGGGGCGTCAATTGACGTTCTTATTTTGGTACTGCAGGACGCTAGGGGCGTCATATGACGTCCTCTTTTCAGTGCATCGTAAGCCAAGGAGGTCGTATGGCGGCCGCGCCTGGCAAAGAAAATGCGCCGCAGTCAACGTGTTAAATTACAAATTTACTGTTAGCTGTGATTTTCATTATAGGAAGTTACTCAATTTCAGATTGATTGATGTTCTGTTCTGTTTTTTTGGCAAATTTTGTCAGCCGGTTAGCAGAGTAATTGGCTGAGTAATGATATTGATATTGATTTTCTGAGTACCTATTTCTCATTTCTTTTAGCCTAAGCAGTTATGTAAATTATAGGCAATTCAATAAATGGTACATGCATGTTAGGGTAGCACCTAAATTTCCCAATTTACGTTGCTTTGTACAGCTATGCAACACAGACGGAGGTTCTTGAGAGCCGTTCGCATTGGACTTTTTAGCGCACCCAATTTGTAATTTTGATAAAAAAAATCTTTTAAGTTAACCTAAATGTGCATATCTTTTGCATTTTCTCAGAACTCTGGCTATTGAAATAAGGTTATGATGTTTGCGATTCTCAGTCTTTAGTCATTTCAGCGTTTTTGATTTCAGTTCTGTCTCGCATAACGCGATTTAGACGGTCGTTTGCGATGTCCGTTTTTGACTATATTACATGTGAATGCGATTCTCTCCTGCTCATATGTGGAATGTGCATAGTTAAATCTAGTTGTAAATGTAGTTGATGCGGGTGAAAATGGACGTATTTTTTGTCTTGCGTCACCTTACTGTTGTTTTAGATGAAGCTCTTGTTGATAAGGATGGTCAGCCTTTTCAGTTCCATAAATACCGAACTCACTTCAAAAACCAGAGACGCTACGAAAAGCTTGGAGAAGTAAGTCAGTGGGATTTGTGCTTTAGAAAGATTTTAAATTTGTGGTTGAATGTCTGTTGATTATTAAATTTTCTACATCATTCTTCTTTTATGTGTACTTTGCTTGAAGTACCGTGAATGAGGCCATTTTAGAATTAATATTCTGTTGTATAGTCAAAAATTTGCCAAAGTAATGGTTGTAAAAACCGATGAGGCTATTTTTGACCATTTTCACATGTAGACAAATTGCTTGTGTAACTTTGTGTTTTGGATTAAAATCCTGTTTATTGTTCGTTATAAGGTAGATGTAAAGCGAATGCTAGGATGTTGATCTGTTTTGTGTATATTGCCTTTTGTACAGGTCTACCTTCTGTTTAAGAACATATTTTTTTCACTTTACCTGTACATTGTTCTGCATATCTATGATATTATTAGGTTGATTCTGCTTTGCATTGGATTTTTTGACTTCTTTCTCCGTAAAAGTCACAGAATGTAGTATTGTGATCTTTAGTGGTCTGCAGTATTTGTTACTTGCTTAGTTTTAAATTGAAAATATTGATTTTTGCATATTGTAGCAAATCACCGAATACGTTTATAGCTTGCTGGAAACACGCTGTAAATTGGAGCGAATTTGTATTCCAGTGAGTTTGATTTTCTGCTTATTGTTTCAAATGTACGTTTGTGATTTATTTAAGATGATCTTCTGGTTTTTCCACAGCCTTTTGTGCTAAATATTCACTTGTATTTGTTTCTTTTATATCAAATTATTTGACCAATGCTAAGGTGATGTATTTTTGTAACATTTGAATTTTAAATTTTTATTTGGTTTCCATGAGCCACACACATGTCAATAACTTAAAACCAAAATACTATGATGATGTTTTTTATTAATATGATTATTATTACTGCAGTTATGAATTATATGTGTTAATGTGAATTATTTGTCTTGACAATTTTATTATGATTTTAAAAGCAGTAACGGTACTATATTATTTTTGTAATTCATCAGGTTGATGCAGAAGTGGGAGAAGGTCAAAGTTTTATCTTTGTAAGCAAAAACGCTTTTGAGACGGATGACAAACTCATCATTTTCATACATGGCACTGGAGTAGTGCGAGCAGGCCAGTGGGCAAGAAGGCTAGTTTGATTGGTTAATGAGTTTGTAATCATTAAGCCAATTTTGAAGCTGTTATATTGTTTGTGTGGATCTAGAGACTTTCCAGGATGTGTTGATTATAAATATTTTAATGGTAATACCAGAGTGATCTAATATGGTCATTGTACAACCAGACAGTAATTGTGCTTTCTTCTTTGCCCTGTTGTTACGTCACGTAGTGCAAATGTGTAAATGCCAGGCGTAGTTTCATCCATGCAAGTTTAACATAGTCACTTGTTGCTAGGGACTTGACAACAGAAGCTTTGTCATGAATACTTGCTCCATCTGGGTAGTATATGGTATCTGAACATTGAAGCTCAGTGCATTTATAGTTGTGGTAGAGATATTCCAATACTTTTGTACCAATCTGAAGATGATTTGATGCTACAGTATATGGGTCTGTTATAAAATTCAGACTTCATACTTATCTTGTTCTGGGCAGTGCCCATTAATAACTCTGTTTTGAATATTTTCAACTTAACTGATAATATGTTGACGTGGAGAGAGAGAGAGAGAGAGAGAGAGAGAGAGAGAGAGAGAGAGAGAGAGAGAGAGAGAGAAAGTCAAAGTCAAATCATGTAGCATCGTTTGTTATCTTAACTGCTATGTGCTGGATTTTTCCGGCATAATGAAAATATTGCTGATGCCATGGAATGGGTTTTTCTGGCACATTTCCACCGGCATGCTTGTAATGTCTGGCGGTCTAGAATTATTATTGCTTGGTGGCCATAGGCCCATAGGGTTAATTCGTCAACATCTAAGGATGTGCTTGTGTTCTGTGCTTGGTAGTGTGTTGTTTCATCTTTCTTTTTGTTTCTTATTGCTGTTTGGCCGGATATCCTGGATTTTTTCTGGATCTTGAATGATTTGATTCGGTGTGCCATCGGCTGATGCTTCTGTGCATTATGAAGTGGTGCTATAGAAGTTTAAGGCTAGATTAGATGAGATTCAGGTCTCGAGAAGATTATGGTCTTCTGAGATTCACAAGCATGTTTTTACTGTTTTTGTGCAGCTTGATCATAAACGACAATCTGAAAAGTGGCACCCAGATACCATTTATCGAGAAGTCTTTGGAATGTGGCTACGAAGTCATGGTGCTCAACACAAATCTAAATTCGCTGTCGGACGGAAAACGGATCAGGGTCAGTGTTTCAGTTTGAGTCTTCTTTTGATAATTGTTTGAACTGCTTGCTGATGCTATTGAAGGCTAAAACTTTTAAAGGAATTGACTGGAAGATGTAGATCATGGTAATGAATATAATATATAAGCAAATATGAACTTTTGATATCCTGCAATACTGCTACTACTACTATTACTACTACTATTACTACTACTACTACTACTACTACTACTACTACTACTACTACTACTACTACTACTACTACTACTACTACTACTACTACTACTACTACTACTACTACTAATAATAATAATAATAATAATAGCAATAATACTGATACCAACCATACTAATACCAACAATAATATTAAATATAATTAGAAATATATTGACTGGTGTTTAGAGTGGTTCAATAGAATCTTTTCTGCAGTAGAACTCTTACAGGATTCAAATCTGCTACCTATAGATTTTCAGCTGGTCAACTGTTTCACTGTGCCACACAGCATGAATTAGAGTTTCTTGTATTGGCTGTTGCGTTGATGTGTGTAGGGAAGTGAGGATCCTGAAAACCACGCTCTCTATGTCTGGGAAAATTTCGTCGAGAAGAAAGTTAAAGCGAAGCACATCGCAGTTGTTGCTCATAGCTATGGTGGATGTGTGACAAAAGAATTGGTTAGCTGTTCAATTTCCTAATAATCGCCAAAAGCTTCAGTTGCTTTCGTTTTCTTTGTAGATATGTATATATAGAGAGCTTTATACTTCCAGTTGCAATAGTTTGCTTGATAACTGTACGTGACAGAAGCTGATTTATTTATAAGAAGACATGCTGTTAGCTGTCCTTTCATTCAGTTGTTCATGCAAATTTTGAGATAAAAAATGGATGACAACAATCAGAGCTTGTTGCTTGAGATGAGAAATGTGTGATTAAGTAATTTACCATAGTTTTGCTTATAAGTTTGTTTTGGTAGTAAAGTATGTCTCAATATGTGATAAGCATGTTAATTTTCATTTAATTATGGAACGCTATGAAAAGATTTCATTTTTCAATAATTGCTCATTATTTTTTGCTGCTTACTTTCTCTGAAGTTCCCCTGTAGTGATGCTGCCACAAGATCCAAATGCATTGGTTTATTTCTTGTTCATTGTGCCCTCAACATGAGTTGAAATGATACATCTGGTCGGTCATATAATTTTCCAATATCTCTGGTCGGTCATATAATTTTCCAATATCAGTAAGAATTATTTTGTACAGAAAAGTTGCACGAATATTTAATTATCAATTTTATGGAGTTGACAGCTTTGAAATATGTTGTTGCTTATTTTTTTATTGATGAACCATGATAAATAAATGCAGGATGTGATTGTCGATTGAGTAAATTTGGAAATAAATTAATTCTCTTATTTTCTTACGTCTGTTTGCGTGTAGGTGGCTCAGAAGACCGACCAGTTCTATGCCAGGGTGTTCGCAGTTGCCTTCACTGATTCTGTTCATAGCCTCAATATCGCCTACGACCCACCCGAAGTAATCAAGTTCTTTCGTGAAGTGAGTTAAATTTTCTGTGATTTCTCTCTCTTTGTATTCAAATTTTATTCAGCATGTATGTATGTCTTAAAAGAGAAGGAAATACAGCACATAAATGCAACGTATATTTTAGTTAGTGATGATCTAACCATTGTTAGTTTATTAAAATATGAGTTGATAATAATGATAATGCTGCTGCTGCTGCTGCTGATGATGATGATGATGATGATGATGATAATAATAATAATAATAATAATAATAATAATAATAACAACTGGGTTTTAAAATGTTTAGTATAGGATTTCTGCTGTGTTGAAAACCACTGTTGCTCATACGTCCCTCTATTCCAACTTCTGTTTGTCCACTACAGTTGTTCTCTTTGAGTCTACAACAATGCTATCACAATTTGCAGTATGCACTGCACTTCACATATATTGAATTTCAGTTCTTCACAATTTTTTATAAATATAAGTCAAACTAACATGTAGATGCCTAATCTAATATCCCATTGTACGTAAGCTATATTTAAAACCATTCACACAAGTAGCTGATACAGTTTTAGCATCTTATTTGTCCCATTTGTCTGCTACTCTGGCACTAAAGAAATTTTGCTTATAATACCTCCAAACTCTTTCCTTAAACATGTTAACCTTGCTTTATAGGATATGAAACCTCTTTCCTGTTGTAAACGCTTTTGTTTATTCATCGAAATCAGTTGAGTAACATTTTGGAATTACAATTAACCGAAGCCCCCATTTTCCCTGCCATAATGCCTCATCCACTGACATGCTGAATGGTTGGACAAATGTAGACTGAAATTTTTTTGATTGATGGTAGTGAAAGATCAATATCGACATAGATAGATAATTCTGATGCATTGGGTTTTATTGATTGTTGTGTTACGTGAGTACTTGGTCAATAACTGTACGTGCTTTTCAAAGGCAAAGATGCTTAGGTGTCATAAAATTCTTTAGGAGTTCAGCAGTTAGGCATGTAATTGTTTAGATTTTCTCATTAGTTATGCTTATTAATAGCATGTTACTAAGACACCGTTTTATTTAAGTGTTATAGAAATTTACAAGATTTTTATATTCTTGCTTATTATAGACCTTATGTTTCAGCTCTTGAAATTCCTATTAAGTTTGTTTTATCAATAGCGGTTCTGTTAATATTTTAGCATGCAAGGAATTGGGTCACAAGTTCTTTACCCCTAGATGAACCAGTCAAGGGTTTTAGCCTACAAAGGTCAAATGACGCACCAAGATTTTCTGCAGGTATTTCAATGTACACTTTGTGATTGCAATGTTATGGCAAAAGCACACTGTTGCAAATTGTGAAGATAGGCAAAGGAACAGCTTACTTTATTACTTCATATATTTTGCTAATATTTAGCTAATTCAGTATAAATTTCTCTGTGTATATGCAGTGGCGGCTCCACAGGGGTGGCCCGTGCCCCCTATTGAGTGCCTCGGCCCCCCCTGTTGGGACCCTATACTTAATGCTACATACATAACAACAAATGGTTGGCCCTCCCATGATTAGAAGTTGCCACCCCAACACCCCCACCCCAATTGCCAAATCCTAGAGCTGCCACTGTGTATATGATGCATATTGTCAAAGTGATATGTTTATTATTCTACTTAGTAGAATATTGTTGTTAATTCTCTTGACCTTAGATGTATATTACTGTGCCGCTGCTGCTTTGGACTTGTTAATATCTTTATTTTATTTCATTTTCAGTTCATTCCAGCTCCACGGATTGCAGCTAATCAGTTGATTTGATTCTGATTTGATTGATTGAATTTGTCACTATTTTTACTGTGTTTCAGAATTGCTAGTTTGCATAGCCTACAATTATAATTGGTGATGATTGATTGCTTCGATTCTCGGTACTTGTCGGTTAATTCACCGCCAACATTGGGTAAATGTAAGGGCTTTTCGGTAAAATAACAGCCAACTTAACCCTAAACCTAATCCTAAACCCTATTGAATAAACTATTGGCAGTGAATTAACCGACAAGAACTCCATTCTCTTTTTAGGTCACGATAAGCATGAATGGACTTCGTGGTCCAGTTTCACTGCCGTTTTCCAATTCCTGAACGAGACATACACAGATTTGCAGCCGCAGACTTCGCGCTGATAAACAAGAATAATTGTTTGCTTTCTGTAACTTATCCTACTAGCTTTGTCAGGGAAGAAGCAGTTGAGAGTCATTTTGCCTGAGTTTTCATTTTCGTTTTATCCTGTTAAATTCTCCTTTTTATATTAAAGTTAATTTCAGTTCAATGTTGATGTTCATGCCTCTAGGTCTATTTGCAGATTTTATTGTATATTTTATTGACCTGTATAGGCGTTGCAATACAAAGAATTTTATATATTTAAAATGCTGTATTTGTGTACAGAATTTGTTTTCAGTTTGGTGATTTTATGTTGAATGTATTCAGTGTTTATTCTAGCCACCTTGACATTGGGGGGGGGGGGATTTTGAAATGTTTGAATGTTTGTGGGGGCAAAGTCTGAGTCTCGAAAAACCTTGATAAACAAAAAGGTCATCCTTCCTAATATTTTTAACCCTTCTAAAATGCCCTGGCAAGCAAAAAAATATTATCATCACATTTTTAACCTCTACAAAAAAGCCCCCGTCATCACACTTTTTTTGGGGCAAATTTCCATCCATATGCAATATATTAAAAATTTGGGGGGAATTTTAAAACTTTGGGGGGATTTCCCCATAGAAGGTCTAGAATAAACACTGGATGTATGGATGAGTGGAAGTGGTTTCCACAAAGTAACTGAAATTTTGGTGCACTGCTGTTTCTTTACTGTGGGACTGAAAGGCTCACAGGTAGTCTGGTTTTGCTGTGAATTTTAATGTACAGTATTTGTTTTGTGATCGATAATGTCGTTTGCAATGAATGACTCAATGAGTGAATGAAACGGATTAATTAACAAATTGAATGAAGTTATTAATGAACTTAGCATAACGTATTAAGTCTACATTGATGTGGAAACTCTGTGCTGACAGATAAAGTCAATGCAATCGGGATAAAGAATATATTTAATTTTAAAGGATAGGCATAAGTCAATGGCTTTCATACGTGTAAAAATGTATATAAAAGGCGAGCAGAGCTCACATTTTGGTTCTAAAAGTCTGTAACCTTTTACGGCTGGAGGAGAACACACAGTGTTATTTCTGGGATTTTGAATTGGGGGGGGGGGTTGTCGGGAAAATCCGGGGGTTGTCGGAATTTTTAAGTCCCTGTCTCAAAAAAGCCGACAAGCAAAAAAGGTCATCCAAGAATAAAAGTTGGGGTGCCCTTCTCCATTGGGGGGGGGTGTTTGAGCTAATTAGTATGCATTTTTATGCATACCATTGTCCATTACCAAATTTTGGGGGTGTAAAAATATCCCTGAGAACACGACACCCTCCCTTAGTCCGATTGAATTGAATGTGCGATTGTGCGTGTCTGGTTTGATATTCATTAACTTGGCCTCAAGAAATAATAATTATGCACTTTTACAGCACCATTTATAATAGGGCCTGCTCTAAAGGTATCAATCGATGGTACTAGAAATCCATCAGCAAAAGACCAAGTTATTCCAGGAATGAGTCAGTGAGAAAGGGAAGTGGAGCTAAGGAGGATATGCTAATTTAAAGAGATGGGGTTTTTCTAGATCGGAAATTACTCAATTATTTGGAAGATATGACAGCCGAGGGCAGTGGCGGCCCCCCTATTGAGTGCCTGGCCCCTATATTGGGACCCTATACTTAATGCTACATACATTAAACAACAAATGGTTGGCCCCCCAACGCCAGAGACGTAATTTCACTGTTTTTCAGGGGGGGGGGGCAAAACACTTTTGACCTGACAAGTTACAAGTTTGCGAAAAAGTTGACGACCTTTTTTTTGCTCGTCAGCCGTTTATGACGGTTAGTTACTTACTTTTCATACTACTCCACATATCATATACATCATATCAGGCGCTCCTTTAGGACATGTAAAAAACTAAATACTATATAACACAAGAAAATTTTTTCCCCTCAAAATCAGGGGGGCAAATGCCGCCCTGCCCCCCAAATGACGTCCCTGCCCAACGCCCCCCCCCCCAACTTGCCAAATCCTGGAGCCGCCAATGGCCGAGGGAAGTGAGTTCCATGTTTTGGACCAGAAATAAAGAGGGCAAAACAGGCACATCGGAACGAATTTTTAGCATGAGGTGCAGATTTTCAGGGACGTAACTACAAAATTATCAATTACCATAAAACCAAATCTGACAAGAAAAAAGGCCATCACCTTTTTTATCGTCTCTTGAATCTCCCGACAAGCAGAAAAGGTCATCACCCTTCTTTTATCGGCTTTCCATAAATCCTGACAAGCAAAAAACAGCCTCATATCTTCCAGGGGGTGCGGCGTTACCATTAGGGCCTAATTTCCCCAGACCCACGTTTCACCTTCGCAGCTTAATTAACGCTGCTCCTCAGTTTACCACCACCCTTTAGCAAGTAAGGTTGAGTCGACCGTAGGGCTCCTTCGGGGATCGAACCTGCGACCTTTTGCTCCATCGACCAGTGTTGCTACCACTCTATTTACTTCCCGCCCCACCAGAGCTCAAGGTCTAGGCCTAACTCTAACATTACTCACCCTTCTGCCTCTGGGGCTCCACCACAGACAGGGCTGTGGGGACAGAGGGTATATCGGTATGGTATATATACTCCCAAAAATCAGATACCCCCAAAATCAGATTAGGCCTACCTTAACATTTTCAAGGTGTTTTTAAGATTTTCAAAGTTTTTAAAGATTTATACCCCCAAATCACATGATACCCAAATAAAATTCCTGGCTACGCCTCTGACCACAGAACCCGCCTAAGCAGCTCACGACGCTGCCAGACACCCTAATCGGGCTAAATGGGTTGGGTTGTATGTGTTTGTCTTGATGTCCATCAGCGAAGCCACGAGAGGGATCGGCTGGGGTCCCGCTTATCAGGCCCAGCCTAGCTAGTAGGCCTAGATTCTTACAGAAACATTAAGAAAATTTTATCCAATTGGGGGAGGGTCTGGTGATTCAATCAATCAATCAATCAACTTCTATAGCGCCACTATCATAATGCCCAGGGCATCAGCCGATGGCGGTCATGGCGCGCCAAATCCAAATCGAATTAGAGTTAGGTCAAGCAGGAAAAGATCAGTCAGAAACGGCGGGAGAGCAATCTAAGAGGGATAAGCCAAGTCAAACAAATATGTTTTAAGACCAGATCTGAAAGATGATAAATTGCTAGTTATACGAAGTGATGGTGGTAGTGAATTCCAGAGCTTAGGGGGCGCACACTGAGGAACAACTAGTGTCAGTGCATGGGCGCCCGCACATTGGGGCAAGAGGGGGCACTTGCCCCCACCTGAAAAATAAAAATGCCAATATTTCCCATTGAAATTTGAAAACCTTGCTAAAATATTAACCGTGACCATTGGGTTAAGATGTGTTTTGCCCCTCTTGGAAAAATTTATGTGGCATAGGCATGACCATTATGTTTTGTCCCACCTGGAAAAATTTCTGTGGGCGCCCATGTGCCAATGACTGTGCGATAAATAGAATAAGGAACAACAAATGAAGGTCCTGCCGAATACCTAGTCGAATGATTAGTAGGTCGAGGGATAAGAAGGGATGTTATTGTTAACAAGGACTCAACCCTCAAGGCCAGGACCAGGACCAAGGACTCAGTCCTCAAGAACAGAACAAGGACCAAGGACTCAACCCTCAAGGCCAGGACCAGAACCAGGACTCAGTCCTCAAGGCCAGGACCAGGACCACGGACTCAACCCTCAAGGCCAGGACCAGGACCAAGGAATTGAAACTTGTCCTTAAGGAGTCCCTAAGGCCAGGACCAAGGCCAAGGACTAACATCCCTGGGTATAAGTCGCATCTTGAGGTAATTGGGTTCATTAGGCTATATAACATGGTGATTGCCAAATAACTGTCGAATAGTCTAAATTCGCTCCAAATTTCAAGATTTTTATTACAGTAGGCCTATCTTAATTTTCTGCGACTGGGACGACCCCGCTAGTAAGACTAATGCCACGAGGGGAAGACAGCATACACAGTGAGTCTGGACCGCCTATTCGGACCCAGACTGGTCGAGAAATTCGTGCAAACCGATTAAAACATTTTATCACTCTGGGATTGCCGGTATGTCGTCACACAGTCCGAAAATTTGCTTGAAATCTGAATAGGCCTATATCTTGTTATAGGAATTAATAGCCACACAAGTGTCGGCAGCATCAATATTTTTAGGCCTATTGTCGTGTTGCCATTATTTACTGAGTTTAGAACGATAAATTAAAATTCGCAATTTTCGTTAGGCTTGTCATTCCAAAACTGAAGTCACGAATAAACATTTGTTTACTCTAGGCCTTCTCTGGGGGGAATTCCCCCAATTTTAAAAATTTTCCTCCAAAATTTTTCTATGTTGGCTGGGAGAATGGAAATCCCCCCCCCCCCAAAAAAAGTGTGGAGACTCAGACCTTGTCCCCCAAACATTTCAAAATCCCCCAATGTCAAGGTGGCTAAAATAAACACTGTTATAAGCGGATATATTGGAGCATTCCACCAGTCGTAGTGATGCTGGCATAACTAAATATCGGGGCGTTTGATTGCTGTGAAGCGCTCGCCGGAAATGTTGAATACCGGACATGACGGAACGTGTTTCGACTATTTGCCCGGAGATACGAACCATCGTAAAACAGCGTCGACGGTCTACATTCGTGGTAGGGTATCACGTGCTTAGGCTATACGCGTCGCCATAACACGTACAGATCTCCCACTACGACTACCGGTATAAATAAGCGAAGAATCGTGGACTGCCACAGAACATTCAAATCGGTCTTCTCCGCGATCTGCATCGACCATTTCACGCCGGAAAGATGATGAAGCTGGTTTTCGTCGCCCTCGTCTTGGCTTGCGCAGTCGTTAGCGTCTTGTCTGGAGGCTACGGTGGATACGGCGGCTACGGCGGGTACGGAGGTTATGGTGGGTACGGAGGGTATGGCGGCGGCTATGGTGGATACGGAGGAGGCTACGGGGGCTATGGACATGGTGGATACGGAGGCTATGGAAACGGTGGATACGGAGGCTATGGAAACGGTGGATACGGAGGTTATGGATATGGAGTATACTAGAAGAAGGTAGACAAATCGTAAAGCTTTTTGTATTGTATTGTAAAACCGTTAAAAACTAAAACGTTTTAAAATAATTTAATCTTCATATTCGCCTTTTCTTGAATTAAATTCGCATCCCAGGTCAAGAATTATTCACGAATTCAAGCTTGTCTAGCAAGGAAAGTACAGTTAATTGAATTTTGCCGTGGCAAATAGCCTATAAACTCAAAAAATCCGCATGTGAAGTTGGAAATTTGGACGCTTATTTCCAGTCCCATGTATGGAGCACGAATAGGCTTGCGTTTTGACATAGTATGACAGGACTTACACAATTTAAACATTATAACAGATGCCAATATAGTTATATTGTCTAAAGCTATATATCAAGAAATAGCAATGCTGGCTGATCATTGCATTGTCTTTTATATTTTTGCAATAATTACTGAATTTGATTTGGATACATGCCTCGCCAGAAGGCCACTTCTCTCCAATCGCTCTTAACTTCAAATTACAAATGGTCAAATTACATCTATTCTTAGCGCTGTACATGTTGCTGTTACTGTAGCGTCGGAGTGTAAATATCTGTATCTTCACGAACAAGGTACAACAACTATTCCGTAGATGATATTAGAAGAAAGAATCTCGTCGAAGTCTGACCTGGGCTGATATGATGCATATTCTGCAACGTTATCATTGATCGGATAACTAAACGCCACGAAAGTCTATGACGGAGCAACAATTATTCCAAATCAAATGACGCTATTTTAGTAATTGCTGTTCTCGATTTACAGTAGAATGCAAGGCAAGTTAAGAGACAGATGTAATAAACGAAGTCGTTCGAACATCACATTTCAGAAGTGGCGATATGTCTGTATTTCTTACTTCTTGGGTGATGGACTTCAACCTAGAAGACTTTCCTTGCTGTTGCATATTCACTATTTTCTGAAATAAATATTAATTCTTAGCAGTTTGTCTTCTTGTTTCTTGTATATCGACCTGTTTTTCATCGTATATTGAAAATTTAGTAGGCCTATGAGCTTTTAAAAACCCTTTAATAATAATTACAATTCATAAAACAGTTTTTGGAATTGTTTTATTGTAAATATTAGACCGTATACAACAGTAAAATGACCATTAGAGGGTATGAACACGTATCTGAAATAGGCGACAAAACTGTCTGGATTTTTAAAAGATCAGACGCCTTACGCCTAGATCAGCTGGATCAGCGATCTACAAACCCTGTCCGAGTGCCAGATTTGCTAGCGGAGTTCTTCTAGTTTAGCGGTTCTCAACTTTCATAGTGTCGAGACCCCTTCAATTCAATTCCCCATGATGTGGCGACCCCCAACCGTAAAACCACTTTCGTTCAAATGTAAACTGTTAACAAATAATAACAATAATTCAATAAAAATTAAAATGTTTGAAATCATTCTAATTCAATTGTCTGCAATGTTTATCCTCGAATGGCAATTCTAGTTTTTTAAAAACCCTAGTAACTACCAATGGAAAAATTTTGTGCAATTATAAGTTTTGCGCATCAAAAAAGAGACAACCCCATATTTTCGAAGGTTTCAGGCGACCCCTGGCAAATCGTCATTCGACCCCCGTCGGGGTCGCGACCCATAAGTTGAGGTTGAGAACCGCTGTAAATCTAGTTGGTCCGCGAGATCCCTTTCCAATAAAAGTTTTGACACTTTTCATGTGCATTCCGTAACAAGAACGGACCTGTGAATGTGTGTATCCGTTCCCAGTTTTATTTACCCATTCAATACATAAAAGTGATGTTTCGATGTAAGCGGTATAGAGCAAGGCGCTGAACCAAAGGCCTGATGAAAACCTTCTAGGGTTAGAGTGGGGGAACTCCTGCTGCTGTGTGACAGATCATTGCTCTTATTTTGGAACCCTATTCATTTGATCGAAATTCATATTTCAAATTGCATTGCAATAATGAAACTTCGAACAAAAGACGCCGATTACAGACTTTACAGTATATATATATATATATATATATATATATATATATATATATATATATATATATAACAGGCTATATATTTTTCTATAACAGGCTAGTTTGTGAAACGATTGCACATACCGGTATATACTGTTTATACTGTTTATTTTCAACTCAAAGCATCATAGAACATACATTCTAAGTACAATGAACATAAATCATAAATCATAAGCACAATGATCATGTAGAAAAATATTTGAATATTATATAAATCATAAATCATTTGATCACAAGCACAATGATCACGTAGAAAAAAAATTGAATATTTTATAAATTCTTAATTATAGGGCCTACTATATTGCTACAGGCAAGAAGGAATATATTAATCATAATTATTAGAACAAAGGTACGTGCCAGTGCCTATTTAGTAAAATGGTAACAATGGGAACGTTCCGTCGTTCCAAATCGTTCCGCTGCCGTAGTAATAAATTAATAATGGGAATGCCGTTCCCAACCATTCTTCCATCAAATGATCCCTGGACTTTGCGTATAACCTCTATATAAAAATATACCTAAGTATTTAAGCTTAATACTTATGCAACGGCATGTGTGTCAATACCTATTAATTAGGCTAATTGGGTTAATTATGGTCTCTGATCAGAAAATATCACAGAATTTGCCATTCGTGAGAAAAGTTTGCGGGCATGGACGTCATTTGAGGGGCAGTGGGGGCATTTGCCCCCTGATTTTGAGGGGAAAAATTTTTTTGCCAATGTTTGTTATTTTAGATTTTACACGCCCTAAAGGAGCTTGATGATGTTAAGTAACCGTGAAAATTGGCTGACAAGCAAAAAAAAGGTCGTCAGCTTTTTCGCAAACTTGTAACTTGTCAGGTCGAAAGTGTTTTGCCCCCCCCCCTGAAAAACAGTGAAATGACGTCTCTGTTTGCGGGCCGCTACGCTATACGATGAAATTACGTCAAATGTTTAGAATATTGTAGGGCCTATATAAAAAGCACAGAGAAAAAGTGTTACAACATAAAAATAAAATATGTATGCATATAAAAATATAATCATGCGTTTGTATAATGCCATCTCCACAGTTTTCTTCTGTATATAAAAATATCAATGTATATAAAATGTGTATGTATATATGTAATATATGTATGTATGTATGTATGTAAGTATGTATGTATGTATGTATGTATGTATGTAACTATGTATGTACTATGTATGTATGTATGTATGTATGTATGTATGTATGTATGTATGTATGTATGTATGTATGTATGTATGTAAGTATGTATGTATGTATGTATGTATGTAACTATGTATGTACTATGTATGTATGTATGTATGTATGTATGTATGTATATACATGTGTGTGTGCTTGTCTGTTCTGGCGTCATTGTCAGTCTAGTAGGTCAGAATATAGAAGCACTTTAATGGAGAAGTTTAAGGCTGAGTTTTTTTTCTAGCATGCAGTTCTTCTGTTTTTACAAATATCGAGCAAACGACAGCGTAAGTATGGAAAGGACCGCGCAATAGATGATGAAAAAGATGCGGTCGAAGACGATCGCCAGCTGGCGCCACTCGGACATCGCCGCATTTCGCAGATAGGCGTTTACGCAGCGACGCTTCTGTTCCTCGCCAGACGTCGCCTCGAATCCGTCTTCGCCGCCCTCTGGAGCTGTTGCCTTGTCCGCGTCGTCTATCGGAAGGTAATCCTCTTTTCTGATGCACAGCAGTCGAGCCAACGGACCGAGAATTAGCTGCGGAAAGAAAGAGACAGCACGAGGCAACGATACTACTACTAACAGTTGCATAATTTCACATTGGAGAGGGGGCGGAATAATAAAAAAAACTCTATAATAGGTTACATTTTTGGCAAATTTCTGGCAATTTTTGGCAAATGTTTGGTAAATTTTTGGCAATTTTTGACAAATTTTTGGCATTGTATTTACACATTTCTTTATTTATTTAACACATTGTTTCATTTTCTTCAGGGGACCACGGCTCCCCTGTCCCCTCCCAAATGACGCCGCTGGATACTATTAGGCCTAAGGAAACAGAGGGGCGCGATCCCCTTCATAGCCATTAGCGTCGCCACGGGGGCAAATGGGGCAACTGTCCCCCTAACCCGACTCCAGACCACCTACCAGATTAGCGCAAATCACGTGAGAAAAATTTGTGTGGGGGTGGGGGTGGAGGGGGTAAGGAATCTGACACGCCAGCCCCCTTCCCAAAAAAAATTTTTTTTCCTGGCGACGCCACTGTTCATAGCTGCCGGTACGCAATGAGGCTTGGTTGAGACGTTTAGAGAGCTGTATTTTCTCATCCTAAATATTTGTTCACTTCTAAAGTTTACGTCGGCATCGATTGTTTATAAATTGGCTGTTGTGTCAAGATCTGACCATCGGCACGACGTACTTCAACTCCTGTTCCAGCTATAGGCTATAGACCTAAGTCTTTCTACGCCTTTTCATATATTCTGTCTGCTTTGATTGTGATGATTAGCAGTGTTTATTCTAGCCCCCTTGACATTGGGGGGGGGGATTCTGAAATGTTTGGGGGGCACAAGGTTTGAGTTTCCACACGTTTGGGGGGAATTTCCATTCCCCAGCCAACATCTAAAAAAATTGGGGGGGGGGGAATTTGCAAATTTTGGAGGGGAAATTCCCCCCCTAAGAAGGCCTAGAATAAACACTGGATGATTAGCGTCTCTAATTGCTATTGAAAACTGAAATAGAGAGAAAATCGACGACTGACCAGGCGTAGAAAGGTTGGCGGACCACTGATCCTTGTTTTACTCTTGTCCCAGAATCCGACGACTATCGCCGAAATAACGACCGAGAAACACGCCATAATGATGTTCGCCAGGAAGTATTTAGCTAAAATCAAACGGTTTACAATTTATTGTAGACCCTATGACTTGAACCCGTGCGAAAATCGAGTGGCCAGAATGTGTTTATGCTGAAACTAGCGATCTTAGGCGATCTAAAAGAAGTTTGTATAGCATTCAATTTATAATTAATTATAATTATATTCATAATCAATTTATAATTATCTTAAAAGTCAGAATTTAATTGTATTTCAAGAGTTTAAAGTCGAAGATTGTGTCATTTCTCCAAACCTCGACGTCCTTGGATTTAACCAATGAACTGCTACCATAAAACTACTATTGACTATTGTTGTAATGTGCGTTCATTACAATGGCGCTATTAAAGTTACCTGACTTGATTGAGTGTTTATGCTGACCTTGCTATCGTAAAAATCAAAACTCAGTCAACATCGACACCGTCCATACAGTTATTTGTGTAAAATTGTCTGCACAGACAAACAATCGTAAGCGTATTCAAAATAGTCGCGCTATTGTGATGTTTGTACGAGAGTTACACTGTAGTCCTACCTAAGAGAGGAACGTTCGGATGAGCAGATGGGACGAAGCTGATCAGTTCTCCAAGAAGCAGGACATCTGCTAATACAACTCCAATGCCTGCAAAAATTGCCAAGACTGCAGTGAAATTTTGCAGCACATAAGATGATATATATATATATATATATATATATATATATATATATATATATATATATATATATATATATATATAAACCTGCATCGTTACAAATCAAACTGAAATGTTGATTATCATCTGCATGGTATTTGTAGGAGGAAAAAAAATTCCTGGTCAGTGGTCGCCATTTACTGCCTCTCCTCCCTTCCTCCTCCTCCTCCCTTCCTCCCCTCCCCTCTCCCCCCCTCCCCCCCCCCCCCCCCCTCCCCATCCCTCACTGGTCCTCTCGCCACCCCTCACCGGGTCCTACACACATAAATGAGAAGTTTCACGCAGTAATTAACGTATTTGACTAGTTTATTTAGCCACAATGAAACAATTAAGAATTCTTTTCCCCAGTGTCCAGTCAAAATAGCGAAAGACAAAATAGCGAAAGACAAAATAGGTTTAGTATTTTCTTCTACGTTATTGAATATTATAGAAGGACATTTATCGCAGTAATATCAACTTTGGTGTAATATTATTGAAAAAAAACTGTTAGAGTTCAAGATAGAGTTCTCTATCATTTCTTACTTCGACGCTATTTTGTTGGCGCTCATTTGTCAGCGCTAATATTTATTGGTCGGCGCTAATTTGTCGTCGCTAATTTTGTCGGCGCTAATTTGTCGGCGCTAATTTGTCGGCGCGATTTTGTCTTGCGCGATTTTGTCGGTGTACCCTTTCCTCACTAATCTGACATTCAAATGCCACTCTGTTTATAACCATCATTTCTGCTCAGTGGCGGTTCCAGGATTTCTTGGTGGAGGGAAAAGATGAATGAATTCATAGAAAGTTGGTGAGGGGATGAAAATAGAAAGGAAAAAATCAATAAACTTTACCGAAAAAGGCTGAAAAAAAAAAAAAAGGAATTTTATCCCTAATTTTACTACGCTTTACCGAAAAAAATAGGTTGACAAGCAAAAAAGGTCATCCCCAGTTAGTTTGATTAGGTTTTAGCCCCCAAAAATAGGTTTTCACGAGCAAAAAAAGGAACTCCGAAAGTCGGTGGGGATTCATCCCCACTCATCCCTCACGTGGAACCGCCACTGTTTCTGCTCCCACCTGTATAACTAGTCAATATTTTTAACGCGAGAACCTGCATTTATAAAATTAGTCCACAAAATCTCTAATCGTTTGTACTTTCGTCAGTTTAGGTCTTTAGGACCCTGGAAACATTGATACACTTGCACATTATTGAGAATTGACTTCACAATTCGCATTGAACACTATTTAGTACAGGATGGTGCAAAAAAACCCGGACTATAGGCCTATTAAATGCAAACTTAGATGTGACAAGTCCGGTTTTTTGCGCCACCCTGTATTTAGTAATCCTAACACCTTACCAAAAATCATTTTTTCTCCACTTCCTGGTGGCAGGACGAAGACAATTGGAGTGATTAGACAAAGAACGACCGACGGACCAAGGAATAAATGTGTCGTAAACGTCGTTTGACGCTTGATGGTAAAGCTGTACGTAATATCACAGTAGTTTTCTTCGCAACAGGGAAACTTGCGACAATTTCTTGCGAACGCGATTTCCTTCAGTTCCCATTCGCTGTTCGACATAAAGTGCGGGTTGGTAGATCCCTTATCTTGCTGCTTTTCCTTCGATGTCAAGTTCACCTTGAAGTTTATTGAGTAACATTAGATACATACGCAAAGATTCTAGCTACTGCAAAAGGACAATTGTCAAAGAGGAAGGGGTGCTCATTTTCAGAGGCGTAGCGACGGGGGGATATATCGGTATATATACACCCAGTGGCGGCTCTAGGATTTGGCAAGTGGGGGCCGTTGGGGGCAACTTCTAATCATGGGGGCCAACCATTTGTTGTTTAATGTATGTAGCATTAAGTATAGGGTCCCAACTGGGGAGGCCACTGGGGGGGGAAGGCTCTCAATAGGGGGGCACGGGCCCTCCCTGGCCCCCCCGGTGGAGCCGCTACTGTATACACCCCAAAAATCAGACAATCTTAAAGTTTTAAATGTGTTTTTAAGATTTTCAAGTTTTTAAAAAAGATTTATACCCCCGAATAGCATTATACCCCTAAATCAAATTCCTGGCTACGCCTCAGGCATCCTGGGAAAGTAGTAGCCTACACAAGACCCGGTTCGCCACACTATAGTTTATAGTTTCATCCAATCTAAAAGACCTGTCTCTTCCTGTTTTTAGAGCTTGTCTGACTCGTTGACATTTTCGACATATGCCATACGTTGGCCCATGATCCAAGGGTAATTTCTAGCTCCTGCGTTGCATCTAACCCGGTATACAGATCACGGACGTCGACTTGATACTGCAGGTAACTAAAGTCCATTTCTGCACGAAAACGTTGGTGTTTTTTTAAAAAGTCTAAATGTACATTCCTGCAGAGGCGTCGCGTAACGGTAGCCTGTGGACGTCGGGAGGGGTGCAAAAAATAATTGAAATAAATAACTTTCTGTGTCTCATCAAACTGGCGATGACCTCTATTTGCTCGTCAGACTTTTTCAAGAGTTAGGGGAACATTATGTCTACTCCGCACAGGGCGGATTGCTCGTCAGAATATTCGCGCCTGGAATGGGCACCGGCACCTCGCCCCCCAATTTTTTGCTGCAGCGACGCCACTGTATCCCTGCAGTTAAATCGTCTCTTTCTATTTCTTTTTTATACCCTGCCTTGCTGTTTCCCCACTCCCACTCTGACTGATCTCTGAAACTGACCGTGACCGGCTGACCACAGAATCTCGGCTAGAACCATTTTAACTGTAGATCAAGCGCATAGGAATAGGCAGATATAAAACGGCACCTGCTTTCGACAGGACTATAGAAATTTACGAAATGTCACTTACTTACTTACTTGCTTAGCCTACTTTCTGATATTAGACACGAAGAAAATTAATATTATACCGAAATTTAGTAGAAACTTTGTTTCATGTCTTCACCGTCATCTCTTTACAGGCCATAGAGATGTATTTGTTCTAAATCACTTCTAATCTAAGCCAATGGTCTTGCACAAGAGAAAAACCGATGTCTTCGTACAGTGGCGTAGCCAGGATTTTCGGAAGGAGGTTGGTTGGTTTTGACCGTAACCAACTTTCGAATAAAAGTCATCCTATCTTTCCTTCTTACATTTTCCTTTCCGATGCTGACAAACAAAAAAACTTCGTCACCCATGGCGCGGCGCTTAAAAACTTTTAAAACTTTTGGTCAGCAACGCCAAGGGGGGGGTTGACTCTCAAAACCGCGTCCAAAAATGAAAAATGCATGGAAACACATTTAGAAAAATTTTCGTCAGCGCCCAAGGGGAGGGGGGTTTTAACCTCCAAATCCCCCCATTGGCTACGCCACTGTCTTCGTATTTTTCGAAGCCTCACTTGTGTCTCGTCGTAGGTCCACGAAATAAAAGTCACAGAACAGACATGTTCGTCAAATGGAAATTCTGCCAGATCCACTGAGCAGTAGGTCTCGACATTAATCGGCGGAATCCAGAAGACCGATCCGTCCGGAGTTACGAACGCAAGATGGTGATATGGTGCACCGTTGTAAGCATCTTTACTGAAATTATAATAGAATAATAATAATAGGCCTAATAATAATAATAATAATAATAATAATAATAATAATAATAATAATACATTGAGAGAAATATTGAGAGAATATAAAACAAAAATGATCAATTCATTAAATTCTCTTTCAAATGAGAGGCTAGACCTATAATATGACATCTGGGCCTAAATCTTTCGATTTTTACAAAAGAATGACGGAAATTCGAGTAGGTCTAATCTTTGCCCCCCAGATTTCGATCATCGGGGTTCAAATAGCAAACAGTTGACTGTCAATGGGGATCGCTTTCAGGCTTTCAGCCAAAAGGTGGTCTTAAGCCCCCGGGGCTTTCAGCGTGAATGCTAGACATTATTATATGTAGTCATATATTATGCAGTCACTGGCGTATCTATTTCAGAGGCAAAGAGCGGAACTTTTTACTTTTCCGACAATTAATCTTATTCTAACGTTGCGTTTTCTTCGCTATATACGGCCGTTGATTGTTGTAGGCCTATGTGGGAGTCGGAACAGTGGAGAGAGTTGGGAGGGGGGGTTGAAATAACGTTTAATTGCTTCATTTCGCTTAGCAACTTAGTCAAACAATGTAATCTATGATCAGTGTTTAATCTAGACTCTTGGATTCCGGGGGCGAAACTGACAAAGCAGGAGGAAAACTGACAAACTGGGTGGGGGAAGTCAACTAGGGGGCTGCTGTTAGTTGATGTAGTATGCCAAAATTTCCGGTGGGGAGGAGAAATTCAAATTTCCGGGGGGAAGAGCAATTCCCCCGGACACGGCCTAGATTAAACCCTGTCTATGACGCTTTTAAGCAGTACTAAGAAATTTCCTCTTCTCTCTGCAAATACCATCCTCTTGGTTGATGGAAAGAAAATAAGTCGCTTGCCTAATAAGGCTTCGTCTGTTCTATTTACTTAACCTAATTGCATGACGCAGGCAGTAACAGGCTAATTAAAAATAACATAATAATTATGCACTGTTAGATTGGTCAAGGCCGAATATTCTAAGGGCATCAATATAGACGGTTACTTCAAATGATCCAGGACATTCCCGAGATCAGTCAGTGAAAAACAGCGATTCAGAGCTGTGGCGGATATGCTACTGCAATTATTATTGAAGTATAATATGCGCTTTACGCCTAGATCTGAAAATATACTCAGTTCCATAGAACAGTGTTTATTCTAGTCACCTTGACATTGGGGGGATTTTGAAATGTTTGGGGGGACAAAGTCTGAGTCTCCACACTTTTGGAGGGGAAATTTCCATCCCCCAGCCAACATATAAAAATTTCTTCGTTTTTTGGGGGATTTTAAAACTGGAGAATCCCCCCCCCCAGAGATGGCCTAGAATAAACACTAGCCATAGAAGATCTGACAACCGAGGGAATAAACATTCGGTGTTTTAGTAAACCATCGTAATTTATAAATAATTCTGCGTAGTGTGCACACCAGCGTCAGAGGCGTAGCCAGGAATTTGATTTGGGCGGGAGAGGGGAGGGTATAATGTGATTTGGGGGTATAAATCTTTTTAACACTTTGAAAATCTTAAAAAACACATTGAAAATCTTAAAAACATAAAAACACATTGAAATTTTTAAGGTAGTCTGATTTTGGGGGTATATACAGCTATACCACCACCCGTCGCTATGCCCCTGACCAGCGTATCTGTAAGAATGGGATTTAAAGCTGGCTATCTGTCAATAGAAATATCGGTCTGTGGAAGCCTTGGAGCCCCATATTCAGGAAGCATGGTTACGCAGTGATATATATATATATATATATATAATATACATATATACATATTATATATATTATATTATAGGGTATTATATCACATCATCATATTATGATGAATTTAAAGGTACGATTTTAAGCTTGCCTGTTGACAACTATTAAGTCTGGAGACCAGAGCCGACTTATTGGAATGCGTATGCCTTGGAGTCCACCATATTTGGCTGGATCCCAAACCAGCTGAATGTCTTTCCAAGTCTGCAAATAAAGTACTGTAAACTATAGTATGATTTAAAGTGGCCCAGGGGGCATTACTGTCACTAGAGGGGCTAACGAAACTTGAACCTCGCTCCGTCATCCTACGGTTCCAGCGCGAAACCCATGCACCCTGCCATCTTATGGGGGCCATCTCTGCCCCCCTCTGCCATCTTAGGGGGCATCTCTGCCCCCTAAGTAGGCCCTAGAGAAGAAATAGCCTCTGACACACGAGAAGCTTTGGCTAACGAGACCAGTTATACAGAGGTCGAAGCATTGACAAGCAAGGTTAAAATGATAAGACTTTGCTCTGTACATGATATTCAGAGCAGCAGGGGGCCATCGATCTCACCGGATTTAGTAGTTGTCATCTTGTGTTGCTCAATAACTGTATTGTATTTAAGGCTGAAAGTCGATATTATTAAGATACCGTTTAATAATATTGATAAAAGTATGACTACATACAGTATAATGCGCCAGATAGTTCCAAAGCTCTTTACACACTGATTACATGGAATCACTTCATGTTGCAGCAAGGAAACACACACACACACACACACACACACACACACACTGTATCTCTCTCTTTCTCTCTCTCTTTCTCTCTTTCTCACGATTTACCATGCTTGATATTGAGTCACTGGAACTTCTCAGACTAAAAATTGATCTTACGGAATGCTATAGAATACTTAACAAGATATACGAAACAGATATACATCGCTTTTCCCTTCCCTCCCGTACCCGAGGACATTGCCTTAAACTCTACAAATCACCTACCCACATACTGTAGAGTGTAGACCCTAGGAAATTCTTCTTCTCCAATATATAGGATCATCGATACTTGGAATAATCTAAGTGATGAAATTGTAAAAGCACAGACCATTAGCTCCTTTAGAAATACATTAGACAACCACTGCTTCTCTAAATTTGTAGCAGTCTGTAACTGTTTATCCTGTTCCCACCTCCTCCCCGAAAATCGCAACTACAATCTGCCTTGAAATGCACGCTTACTAAAACCCCATTTCTTCTGCATCCTCTTTTAAGTTTTCTATCCATGTTTTTCTTGGTCTTCCTTTTCTCCTTTTCCCTTCCGAATAGTTGTATTAGTGCTTTCTTTAGTATTCTTTCTTCTTTCATTCTTTTAACATGACCAAACCATTTCAGTCTTACATGTAGTTTCTGTATTGATTCAAGTATTGTTTCTTTTTGCTGTATTTTCTCTGATCGTTTCATTTCTTATTCTTTGTCTTCTGCTGACTCCTGCTATTCCTCTTAACCAGTTCATTTCTGCAGTAATTAATCTTCTTTCGTCTTTCTTCTTTATGGTCCAGCATTCTGATCCATATAATAGTATTGGTTTGATCAGTGTATTATATAGCTTTAGTTTTGTTTTCAGTTATATTAAATTTTGTTTGTCTTTCCATATATTCTGAAGCTTTCCAAATGCTGTACTTGTTAGTGCAATTCTCCTTATAATGTCTTCTTCGCTTAGTCCATCTTCTGTCAGTACTGATCCTAGGTATACGAATTTTGGTACTTGTTCTATTATTTCATCCTTTAGTTTTAGGTTAACTTTCCTCTTTTTGTTCCCGTGACCATTGCTTCAGTTTTCTGTGTATTTATTTTTATCATAGCATGTAATATAAAAATGCATTAGGCTATTTGGCTAGCGTTAGTTGAAAAAAAATCTTCTGAGTTTTGAATAAATGGCAAAACAAAAACTCTGATTCAATTCGAATGAAAATATGGCAAATAAATTAGACAGACTTATTCATATTTTTGCCAAATAACACAAAATACGAGAAATAAATATTGGAATTTCTTGAAAATTATCTTCTTTTAATTTTGCCTGGAACATACCGTTATTACGCGTTCTAAAAATCCTATGAGTATGGCAAAAACGCTTAACCGCTAGGTTAGCCAAATCAGCTAAGAGATTCCCTATTGTTATAGGAGTTTCAGAGCAAAATGGTAGGATCACTAGGATGCGCTTTCCTTGCGTTATTGCAAAACAAGATTAATTTTTAAAAGTACTATAGGCCAGGGTTTCCCAGACTTTTTGGAACTGCGCGACTCACTTTAGCGGCTATGTAACATGCCGCGACCCTGCAAACTTATTGTCAACTAAATTAGATAAAACACTAATAATTTTAATATAAGCCTTATATGAAATGTTGCAGGCATAATTATACATTTCTTTAAACCTAAGCCTACTTGCAACTTTCAAGGCTTGTGACATTATGGTATTGGTTAGAAAGTGACACTTTTGAATTTAATCTCGCGCTACTACGCGACCCACTAGACTGCTCCCTGCGACCCACTTTTGGGTCGCGACCCACAGTTTGACAAACACTGCTATAGTTGACTATGTCGAGAGTTTCGTTATGTTAATTATACGGTCCTTGCGTGTTGTGCTTATCTGTTTAAGACTTTATTTTTCAGTTACTGGCAAGTTACAGTTAATGGAAAGGTTTTTCAGGTAACACTACGGTTAACTGATTCGTTAATTTTCAAATAAATGCTATTTCAGTTAACAGTAAAGCGTAACTTAAACGACACTGACATACGTATAGGCTACATTTTTTCGCCTAAATAATTTATGACTGTTGAGTTGGTCAGTTGCTGCCCCGGTCAGAGGCGTAGCGAGGTATCCGGCCCCCGGGGGCAAAGTGTAAAGTTGGCGCCCTCAACACTGCTGACGAGCAAAAAAAGGTCGTCGCATCGTTCTCTCGGCGCCCCTCCCCTCAACTCTCTACGGCGCCCCTCTAGCTCCTTATACTCCTGACGAGCAAAAAAGGTCGCCGCACTTCTTTCTTCTTATCTATATGTATTTGACTGTTTAACTTACCCCCAAAACCCGATTTTGGCGCCCCCTCACCTCGGCGCCCGGGGGCATATGCCCCCACCTGCCCCCTTCGCTACGCCTCTGGTCCCGATACCGTGTTGATTCTACACCACTGCATCCCCTGGATGGATCCTCTACTGCTACCACCGTGTCGTCAACGCCGGCATCCTCCTTGAAGCCGGACTTCCGTCACTCCTCCACTCTGTCCGCAGACGTCGTAATAATTAATTATTAGCACTCATCGATAACACGTAGCAGGTTTTGACATGCATGCCGCCACAACGCCAAATCAGATTCTACTGTACACTGGGGCGTGTTGATCCATAGAGCCCCAGACAGTCCACGCGACGACTCGCGGCGACGCAAATCCGGGGCCGCCGAGAAGTAGACGGATCGATAAGCTCTTCAGCAACAAACTTGCGCCAACCCTGCTCCTGTGACACCAAGCCGTCACACGTGGCCATGGCAGACCGGCGAAGCTACGGCTCCCGCTGGCTACGCGTAGATGATGACGATGATGATAATAATAATAATAGAAATCATCATCATCATCATCATCATCATCATCATCATCATCATCATCATCATTCATTATTAGTGATTTTGGTCTTCTTGGTCTTGGTCTTGGCCTCGGCTGCCTCGAGGCCGATTTTAGCCTTGGCCTTGGCCTTGGTCTTGTGGTCTAATGTCTTGGTCTTGGTCTTGGCCTCGTGGGTTAGTGCCTTGGACTTGGCCTTAGTGCCTTGGTCACATCACAAGGCACTGATGGCAGCTATAGTTAGTGTACAATCAACAGTTATTCGTTTGATCCAGATTCTGACTACAACATTTTTGCTGAGAGGAATTTTGAGCTTACTGTTTTTAGGCTTCTTTTGTGCCTGCAATTATTGAAAGATTTTTCACAAGGAGGAATTGTAATGAGACGGCATCGAGCCAGGCTTGGGAATGAGCTGCTTGAAACGTTGATGTTTTTGCTTCGCAATGGCAAATGAGTGAAATGAGCAGTTTTTTGTTTAAATAATGACAACATCTTTATTATTATAGCTGCAAGTAACTGAAAACCAAAAGCTGATTGCAGGATGAAAATCATAATATCTAAAATGTTCAATGCATTATTACACATTTACAAAAGAACAAGATTGGCTAGTTTATTATTAGGCTGTGGCTTTGACGTAGTACAATAGTGTAGCAATTGTCAGCGCTACTGTAGTGTACATATTTCATATTTATATTACATTACGAGTGTTACCCTGCCGATAGTTAAAATGGATCGAAGCCTTGGCCTTGGCCTTGGCCTTGGCCTTGAGTGAAATGTCTTGGCCTTGGCCTCGGTCTTGTAAATCACTGCCTCGGCCTTGGCCTTGAAGCTCAGAGTCTTGGTCTTGGCCTTGGTCTTGAGGGTTAGTGTCTTGGCCTTGGCCTTGTACTGGACTGCCTTGGTCACATCACTGCATTATTATTATTATTATTATTTGTTATTATTATTATTATTATTATTATTATTATTATTATTATTATTACATAGTGACATATTATCACATAGATTAGTGACATATTATTATTATTATTATTATTATTATTATTATTATTATTATTATTATTATTATTATTATATAGCGACATAATAAAATAAAATAAAATAAATCTGTTTCTAACCAGTGGCGGCTCCACATTGAGGGCCCGGGGACCCGTGCCCCCTGTTGAATGCCTGGCTTCATAGTAGTCCCCCTGTTGGGACCCTATACTTACTACTATATATACCGATCAGCAAGTCATGCTTAGAAGTTGCCACCCCAACGCCACCCCCCACTTGCCAAATCGTGTAGCCGCCACTGTTTCTAACGAATATTAACTAGTAAAATATCTCGTCATATTGTCTAAACCAGTGCTGTCCAACCTTTTTGACAACGTGGACCACTTTAAAAACTATCTCAGAGCCGCGGACCGCAGCACAAAAGATAGTTTAATCTAACTGCAACACCTACATGTATAAAAATACCAAAAATTGTCTATCTTTAAATTAAAAACATTTCTTACGAGTCAGCGTCTGTTTATGTGCCTTGTATAAGTTCAGTGGCGAAATAAATTCAGACATGTTTCAGTGAGAAATTTGACTTTGGATAGTACAGTATTTGAAATGTTCTTCATTTGAGGTTCATAAGATGTAACAGTCGCCCTCAAGAGGTTTTCTAAATGTTCGTCTGTCAATGAGTTTCATTTTCTTGACTTGATGTTAGTCATCACAGAAAACGCAGCTTCACAGACGAAGGTGCTTCGAAACATTAAGACATTTTTACAACATTTCGAAAGGAGTGGAAATTCGTCTGAAGACACTTATGCCATCAACAAACGGGCCGATGATGAATATGTATAATTAACAATAAAATGAATAATAACACTAAAGAACGGTTAAAAATGACAGTTCAGCAGAGGGGCCCGGCGAGCACAAGGGGGCCCGGGACACAGTGCTAAATAAACGGCAGACGACGAGCAAAAAAAAAAGGTCGTCAACGTAAAAAGGTCGTAAACATTTATAATAAACGGCTGACGAGCAAAAAAAAGAAAAAAAAGTCGTCAAGAAAAAATTATGACTTGTCAAGGGCCCGTCGGCCATTCTGCACAGGGGCCCGGAATTTCTCTCGGAGGGCCTGCCATCCAAAACTCATTGAGTCTAGAGGTGCACCATCCAAAAACTACCGCTAGGTGGCCAACTGACCATAAATGATTTTGTTCATACTAGTATACTAGTTTACGTGATAACTCCTTAAGAAGGAATCTCTATTAAAATTATGATGAAAGTCGCCATTACGTTGATTTGTACATTAAATGCAAAACAATTGGTCAGGCTGAGGCGGGTCATCTAAAATCGTCCCGCGGGCCGCGGGTTGGACACTGGACAGCACTGGTCTAAACTGTCTGTCAAATGCCGTACATTTGATAACAAATGCTTCTTAATACTCACTGTGTCCATCCATCCAGACACCGCGAATGTCTGCTCTTTCTCGTCCTGTTAGACCAGATAAGAACGCGTCAAATGCTGTTTTACAACGTGACACCGTATCGCACAAATTCAGCGCGCACAAAATTTTAACATTGTCTTTATTTAGTTGTTTTTTTTACTTTTGTACCAATCTATAACACTACGTAACAAAAAAATATTTTTGTTTGTTCCTGGGTTGATATCTTGTTTTCCTAGTCCCTTATGCCTAAACTAACTAGAAAACAGTTTTTGTTTCAAACTGAATTTGCTTTTGGGGTCAGGGCAATGATATTTTGAAATTCGTGTATTATAGAACACATTCTCGGTTCACATTCAAAGCTGAGCAGATATATACTTATTATTCTGGAATATTGCAAGCTGTCCATAAGTTTTTAGATCTGAACAGAATTTTCTACAACCTTCTGGAATCTTCTAGAACCCTGTTGCACTTTCTGGGAGCTTTCAGTTGCATCCATAGACTTTTAAGAGTGCAGATTCCTTAAGCCAACGTACTAGTGTATCTTGTTGCTGAGTAAGCGAATAGTGACCAGAAAAAAATTGATTTAGATGGCATCAAGAGGTTGCTTGCAGCCAGCAAATGCATTCTGCTACGTTTGCATCGCACCGGTACCCTATGGCTCTGAGCTCTCCATTCCCATCCCTACAGAGAGGGATAAACTGTCTTCAGGGGAGCGCGTCAAGGCAGACAGCGAGGAAGATATTGCAGATCCAGGATGCAACTGCACAGAAATAGCTGAGATGAGAAAGCCGTACTTTCCCAATCAGAAAGATCTCAAAGACCTGATCATAGACCTTAGTCTCACCAAGTGCAATGCTGAGCTTCTGATGTCTAGACTCAAGGATTGGAACTTGTTGGATGAAAGTGTGCTGGTGACAGAACAGAGAAAGCGTCATGAAAGTTTTTCCAAATTCTTCAGTCAGCTAGATGAGCTGTGCTTCTGCAGCAATGTCACTGGTCTTTTCGAGGCCATAGCAATCACCTTTAACCTGAGTGATGGTGCCAATTCATAGAGATTTCATCCAAGAACCTGAAAGCCATGCTACTTCATAGTGGTAACAAGCACTTGTCTCTCCCTCTGGCTCACTTTGTGCACCTGCACCTCAGAGAGGATCACACCAGTGTCAAGATGTTGCTGAGTGTCTTGAAGTATGACAACTATGGCTGTTACGTCATTGGAGACTTCAATATGGTCAAAATGGTTACATTCCTGATGGGTCTGCAAGGCGGTTTCACAAAATTTCTTTGGGTTATCTTTGCCTCTAGAACAACCGGGACACCGAGGTCTGAGGCCTAGTATCGTAGAAGGGATAGGCCACAGCTGACCGAGTTCACCACAGGTAAGAACAGCATCAAGTGGGAGCCGCTGATAGACCGTCGAAAGATGCTCATACATCAAGTAAGGCCTCATCAAGTAATTTGTCAAGACAAGGAATCCGCAGCTTTCAAATACCTCCTAGAGCTTTTTCCACAGCTTTCGGAGGCAAAAGTCGCAGCTAGCATTTTCGTCGGACCACAGATAAAGATCACATAGCATGACGTATTCGCCAAGAAGCTGAATAGTATGGAGAAAGGGTCTTGAAACAGTTTCGTTGCAGTATTGTATGACTTTCTTGGCAACCACAAGGCTGAAAACTATGAGAAACTGAACCAGTCTCTCATAAAGAACCATGCCAAAATTAGATGTAAAATGTCCTTGAAAGTACATACTCTTCATGCCCACCTTGACAAATTCAAGGAAAACTTGGGAGCCTACCCAGATAAGCAAGATGAACGCTTTCATCAGGATATGCTGGACTCGGAATGTCGTTACCAGGGACGGTACAACAAACACGTGATGGGGGACTATGTCTGAAGTCTTCATTGAGAAAGCTATTGACAGTACAGACACAAATCTCGAAAAGCAACTCATTTCTGAATGTTTTAAAGTAATTTTGACTGTTGTTGTTCATTTGCAATTAGTACATAATGTTCATTCTCGAGAAGAAGAAATGCACATTTTTCCATTGTATAAATAAACAACTTTTGTAAGCTGTGCCCATGAAAGCAAATATAATGATGAATATAGCCATGTTTGCAGATCCTTTATACATAGGCAACTGAAATATAACACTTAGAAGCCAGGAACAAAAATCATGTTACATAGTGTAATCAAAGGCGGATATACTGCACAGTGGGAAGAACACACACACACACAGTGACTTTACCAGAATTCCAGAATAAGGGTGGAGGGGGCACATTGACATTTTTATGTTTTCAGGTGAAAAATCTTGACCGAAAAATGGCGTCGTGTCAAGCTACCCTCTCCCCTCAAAAAACTACTCATCTGTTTTGCACAAATCTTACCACTTTTATGCATCTTTCTTTTTTTATGAAACTAGGATTTTGAGTTGTCTTAATGGGGCTGTGACGTTAATTGCAAAAGTGGTATTTAAGAGTCAGAATAGTGCTGGGGGAGTGAGGGTGTATTGTCAGGTCCCTAGTCTCCCAATTCCTCTTCCACATTAAAATGGAAAAATTGGTAAGCACTGGCAACATGTTTCTCCGCTTTCCCTACAAATACCACCACACTGCTCACGGCTGACTACATCTTGACGTCGGACATTAACTAACTGTAGTTGAGATGCTAAAGCGCTTTTGTTGTGGGCCTCAGCCTTGTTACAGCGCTATAGAAATCGTCAATGAATGAATGAATGAATGAATGAATGAATGAATGAATGAATGAATGAATGAATGAATGAATGAATGGATGAATGGATGAATGGATGAATGGATGAATGGATGGATGAATGGATGAATGGATGAATGGATGAATGGATGAATGGATGAATGGATGAATGGATGAATGGATGAATGGATGAATGGATGAATGGATGAATGGATGAATGGATGAATGGATGGATGGATGGATGGATGGATGGATGGATGGATGAATTGAGCGATTTCATTTCAGACCTACCAGGCCATCTATTGCCGTCAACGAGAAGCGGAACGCCAAGAGCAGAGCTTCCCCGGCGCTGCCGACTGGTCGCACGGACTCTTGATAGCCGTCCAAAAGGTCTTTGAACAGGCGATGCTCCTCCGAGATGTAGCTGTTGTTCGCAGCAATGTCTTCCGCTAAAGAGCATCAACCATCGTAGATAGATATCAGATACTCTATAATTAATCAGTGTTTATTCTAGCCACCTTGACATGGGGGAGGGGAGTTTGAAATGTTTGGGGAAGAGGAGAAGGTTTGTTTGTCTGCCAAAAACCTTGACGAGCAAAGAAGAAATAAAGTCATCCTGATATAATTTTTTTATCTCGAATGTGGTGACGAGCAAAAAAAAGCTCATTACATCCTTCCTTTTCTTTCAAATACTAGCTCTTCTATATGGTCATGTCCTTCTCTTTTTTCCCTCTCCAAAATAAAAACCCCCTCTCGTCACACTTTTTTTTTTTGGGGAATTTCCATCCCCAATGCAACATATAGAATTTTTTGGAGGGGCGAATTTTCAAACTTTGGGGGGGGAATTCCCAAAAAGGGCTAGAATAAACACTGCTCTATAATCAATTAGAACTGCAAGACTCTAACACCAAAATGTGTACCTCAACATTCCCCTTTTATTTCTCTGCAACATTCGTGGGTTTATCTGTCTGCTTCCTTACTATAAGCTTAGGCCTGCATTCTATCCTCCACAAATCTTGTTATCATCCTCCATAAAATACTTTGCTTCGACTGCCTGTCTGAATCTACAAACTTGACCACCACGGACTACGGATTACGGACTATGGATATTGCCAAGATTGAGCGCTCGTGAATAGGCTGGTGCACTGCGCCAAGCAGCGTTCGGGCAGCGCTATAGAAATTTCGTTTTTTCACTTTACTTCAGTTAGATTAAATTGAAAATAAAATTAAAATAAATTTAAAAAAACTCGACGCGCTTACCGTCTTTCTTGGCTGAAACCTTTCCTGTCGTTCCTCCAAACAGCTGTGCAATGCACAGCAGTAATGCCGAAACTTTGTAATTTCGATGCATTGTCCTTTAGATTCAATCGAACCTTCTCCAACGATGGAGTGCTATAGCTCTCAAGATTCTAGCATTCTAGCTCTCTGTGTGTGTGTGTGTGTGCGAGTGTGTGTGGGCTCAAAATAAATACTTGTCAATTACGCTGTCGCTGGTGTAGCCAGGGTTCCGGAATGGGGAGGGGTACAAGGCTTCTGCATGCAGTACATGCAAACATTTATTATTATCACGAACATTTATAAAGCGCAAGTTAGCCGTGCAGCAAATGCAATTTAAGGTTCTGACTGGGGAGTCGGGGAGGGTGGTGCGTAATGAGCTCTGGCCAGGGCACTGGCGGAAAAATTTAGCGAAGCGCTAGCCGGAACATTTAGGCCAGTGGCGGTTCCATGTGGAGGGATGAATGGAGATGCACCCCCCACCGCACTTTTTTGCCTGTGAAACCTATGTTTGGATAAAGTCTAGTAAAACTACGGGGAAAACTGCGGATGACCCTTTTGCTTGTCAACCTATTTTTTGGTAAAAGTGTAGTAAAACAGGGGAACAATTCCTTTTGCCAGCCTTTTTCAGCACTGTTTATTAATTTTTTCTTTCTCTTTTCATCCCCCACCAACTTCCTATGAATTCATTTCATCCCCCACTAAGAAATCCTGGAACCGTCGCTGATTTATAATAATATTAGATTCAAATCTTTCAATTTGGAGCATATTTTCAGACTATATTATGACAGCATATCGGTAAACAACCTACTCCAATGATGCCATTTTTCACAGATCTTGCACGAATCTGACGACCTTGTCTAAGCTTGCATAGGGACCCCGATCCTGCACCCCTTGTGACTAAGCTAAGAGACAGTGGCTGCCGTTGCGGTGCTATGGCTTTGGGAGTGTCGTGAACTCCCCCAGTTGGGCCTGTGGCGGAGCCCATGCCCCATAAGCCTTAGGCTAAGTAATACTAGAGTTCAAGACTGTGAGAGTTGGTCTGTGAGCTTTGGTGCATACATAGGCTACTGCAAGGACTTTGACTGTTTGTTACTGAAGGCCAAAGACTGTATTGCAACTAGACTAAGTGCATGCGTAATCGTTACCGAATCTGTCAACACTCACTCTACCCGTACTCCCACGAAAATGTTTTCGACTTTTTGTACAAATCCCTCGACTGGTTGCAGTCCGCATAGGGGGTCCTGCCCGCTGTGCCCCCCCGTGGCCCGCTAATTGACACCGTACATTAACAGATCCTAAAATCAGGGGTTAAATTGAGTCGGATCTTGCCGGTTCTCTGATCCGGAACGTCTGGCAAGAGATCCGGAGCGTACTTTTTATTCATCGTGATCTTTTATTGTTTACTCTAGCACTTTGCATGCACGGGAAATGAAAGAAAACGTGAACTGTAACAGTTACTCTAAATGTTCGTTTAAAATGAATAAAAAAAGTTGCGAAGAAATTTCGTGGCCGGAGGGAAAATAAGAAGATCCGACACCTCTGAAAAAGTATAATTTAACCACTGCCTAAAAATAGGCCTACTGCGTCGCGGTTAAAAAGAAGTTCGTCCTATATTCGTCCTAAATTCGTCCGTCCGTTCGCCATAAAATGAACTTCCTTATGTCACTGTGTGAAGCCGGTTGAGAGAGAAGCAGCCAGGCGCCCATCGTCTTTCAACGGAAGAGTCTTTATAGATAGACCAGTTCGCATTCATTTGTAGGGGTATAGTCGTGAGAATGCAAGCCGTCGCTGATATCTGTGAAAGTGCGCACCGCTGATAACATAGTACCGAACGTGGATAATCCTGGTCTTGACCTCAGGGCACAGATGCTGTAAAATATACAGTAGGCCTACTGTAGACTCGTGTGATTGTTTTTTAAACGAACTCTCTTGATCCTGATAAGATGTTCCATCTTCAGTTTATTCTCAGCCAAAAAGGCCCGATGGCCAATGGGGTGATTAAGTTTTACAGTATTTTTAGCACCCGAACCCTGCATCTGGTGATGTTTGATGAGCAATAAGGAAGAGCAGTGAGTGAAATGTTTAATTAAAATGTTGAAATCTAGGACTTCAGATAGTTGATCTCGCTGCTAATCGTGTTCACAAACTGCAGTGACAGTGTTCATGGGTGTCAATCCATAGAGGGCCCGGAGCCGAGCCCAGACCCACTAATTAGGGCAGGGAGTCCAGCACTTGTTGGGCCCCCAATATTTCAATATTTTGATCTACCAGTTAACACATTTTTCAATCTCAATACATGCTCTTTTTGAAATTTCTTCTTTTGAAAATCCATTTTTTCGGTTCAGAGATGGCGATCTATATAGGGACCGATCCATTCCTTTGATTTGAAGTGGGCTCAGCATTTGTTCGGCATATGATTATGTTGCCACACTCATGGGCGTTAAACACGGGGGGACGGCGGGGGACGGCTCCCAATAATTAGTAAGAGGGAGACAGAGTATCAATTATCCACCAATGTTTTGTGCCTTATGGTAAAATCTGGTAAAATCACTCATTGTGGATGACCTTTTTTTTGCTCGTCAAGACTTTTTGGGGATGAAAATGGGGTCTGACATGACTTACTTTATGAAAGATTTTATCTCCCCCCCAATGTTGACGCCAGGTTTACGCCACTGGCCCCACTGCAATGTCGGACTGTCATCGATCGGATCTGGCAGCAGGGTTATATTTCTCGGATTGTCAATTTGGGGGTTGTCGGTAAATTCTGGGGGTCCTCTGTCAAAAAAATCCGACAAGAAAAAAGGTAATCCCATAGCTGAGATTGGGCGTGTTGGAGGTGTCGGTCTCAAATTGGGAAGGGGGTTGTTGGGAGTGTTAGAGGATGTAAAAATATCCCTGTCTGGCAGTGAGGGAGTCTACAAAGATGCGACCGTCGACTGATGCCAAGTGCATTACCAAAATGGCGCTGTAGAAATTCTTTAGTTAGTCATATTGACTGTATTACCAGTCAGTGTTTAATCTAGACCGTTTCCGGGGGAAAATTGCCCTTTTCTCCCCCGGAAATTTCAAATTCCCCCCGGAAATTTTGGCATACTACATGGACTAACAGCAGCTTCCTAGCAGAATTCCCCCGGCTTGTCAATTCCCCCCTCCGGTTTTTTCAGTTTTCTTCCGGAGTCCAGGAGTCTAGATTAAACACTGATACCAGTTCTCTTGCCCTTGCAAAAATCAGTAATTACAATGATTGCTATAAGAGAATATGATTTGACGATATTCTTGAATGGACTGGACTTAACACCAGTGTTTATTCTAGACCTTCTCTGGGGAATCCCCCAAAGTTTGAAATTCCCCCTCCAATTTTTTTTTTACATTTTGGCAAGTAGTATGACCTCCCCAATGTCTGTTCTCCCACAAAAATGTTAAACTCCCCCCAATGTCTACGTGGCTAGAATAAACACTGCTTAACACCCAACATAAATCAAGATATTTTATTTATTTAGACTACTTGCTGCAATTACTTTTCACAAAAGCATTTACGGTTTTGTGAGTATATGCTATTCCATAACAACCTACGTCTGGTTAATTTATAATGTGTTGCAGGTGGCCTTTATGCCACTTTATGTGTCATAGTTGACGGGGGGATATAACATTTTGTGATGTAATACAGATGCTTAGTAGTAGCTGCTTATTCTTAGGCAGTTAAACTTTCTTTAAAATTAAAATATCTATGGGAAAGACAAAACTTAATGATCATCAAGGCAATGATGGTCAATATATCCGAAAGTACAGTGAATCAGTAGCATACTGATAGGCATGTGCTAAATTATAAAAAAAGGATGATGTACATGGGTCATTGGCTCAAATAATTTGTATTGTATGCTTTCCAGTGAAGCGAGGAGTTAGGCTGCATCGGTAATTGTCGTTAAAGTCACAGGGACAGCTGCTGCTTTTGATTCCTGTACAGTATTTGTGACACATTTGTGTTCGTTGTGCCAACTCATCGTCAACTCCTCCTCGAGCTACATGTGATGTTCATCTGAATGAGCCACCATATAGAAACTATCTTTGTTAATTATATTTATAATAAAAACAAATCCCATCCAATGATCCAAATAAGTGCATGATGAGAGGTATAATTAAACATAATTTTGCGAATATTGAGCATAATTATCTCGACTAACTTTGCAATCTTGTACAATAATTCCCTATATCTGTGAGTCACGCTTTACCGTAGGCTATTCTAAACATATTATAATCGCTGTTGGACGACATCGTTGCTATAGACAATCAAAAGTTACAATGGACGGAGCTTCACGACGCGTCCTGCTTACCTGGACTGGACGTTGCCTTCCCCTCTCCTTCCCCCGCTGCCCCGTGGTAGGCCAATCCCTTTGTGGCCGTAGGCCTCACCGGGGAGCGCATCCTCTCGTGGTGGGAGACCAAGTAGGCCCACTGGGGAGTGTTGGCCCGTGGAAAAGGCGTCGGGGTCGTTGGCCCAAAGGCCCCTTTCGCGCTTTAGGCCTAAATGGGGAGCATCCCCTTGGGGGACCAGGCCTCTTTGAGACCGTTGGCACAAAAGTGGTCATATACCCCACTGGGAGCACGGTCCCCTGGGAGACCAAGCCCATCACCGGAGTCGTAGGGTCCGTTCTGGGATGCAGCCCCCTGTGGTGGAACCAAGACCTCGCAGTAGGGGCGTAGGAAAACACTTCAAATGATAACTAGGTATCCACTTTACATTTTCAGATTGAAAAAAATAGTGATACCAATGACCTATTGTGATAGGCCTAATATGAACTTCTGCAATAGATCAGAGTAGGAAATAGTCAATCATCCCCCGTCATTTTTGACGGATTAACTGCTAGATATATATATATATATATATATATATATATACAGTATATATATACTGTATACAGTATATATAATATATATCTATATATATAAAATTTTCTTTGTCTGTCTGCCGGTCACGATACACGGCAGATGTTGGAGAACGTTGTTGACATTGACAACGAAACTTTATTATCGAAGGAGAGTTTGACGCTGCGTATTCATTGCAGATTAACGAATCGTCCTGATTGCCTGCACGTTGTACGGCACCACTGGCGGCGCAGTACCCCGTGTGGCGCCGTAGGGCGTAGCCTGTAGACCCTACTGGAAGGGGGGCAGCTTCCCGTCGTATACCAAACACCAACCGACGTGGGGCCGTATGCTTTACTGGGCCGCATCCTCCCGTCGGAGACCAAGCCCAAGCCCCGAGGGAGGCCGTAAGCCCCACTGAGGCGCAGCTATACGTGTGGGGCCGCAGGTCCTACTGGGGCGCAGCCCCCATGTGAGGCCGTAGGCCTTAGTGGGGGCGCAGTCTCCCGTAGGGCGCAGACCCACATGTGGAGGCGCAACCTCCCGAATGGCGTAGCCCCACATGTGGGGCCGCAGGTCCTATTGGGGGGGCGCAGCCCCATGTGAGGCCGTAGGCCTTACTGGGAGCGCAGCCTCCCGTGGGAGACCTAACTCCAGCACCCCGTGGGAGCTGTATCCTCCACTGGGGGCACAGCCCCGGGGAGAAAAGTCCCAGCCCTCCGTGGGATACAACGCCCCTTTGGGTCCGTAAGCCCAAAAGGAACCGTATGCCCAAAAGGGGCAGTAGGTAACACTGGAGGGTGCATTCCCCGTGGGAGACCAAATCCCAATGGAATCGTAAGCTCAAACCGTAGTCGTAGGTTCCGTTATGGTGTGCAGCCCCTGTGGTGGAAAGGGGGACAAGACCACCCAGTGAGCACATAGGAAATTTTTTTAATGATAATCTACGCATTCACTTTACATTTTCACATTTAAAAATTGTTATATGTAATAATACGAGCTTTTGCAAAATATCGGGGGAAGGAGATAGCCACTGTTGTCCCCGTCCGGGTTAACATCATCATCATCATTTTGAGCCAACGGTGTAAGAGTGCTCGCCCATGGGTTCCAGTCCATTCAAGAAGTCATCGATCCATCTTCTCTTTGGTCTTCCTCTTTTTCTCATACCATTTGACCTGCCCATTGCAGATGTGTCCAAATATCGATAATTTTCTTTGATCTTCTGTTTAGGTCTTTTGAATAGTATCATTTTTGATCATATCTTTATAACTTATTTTTAGATCATTTCATTTGATGCGTTCAGTTTTAATCTGTCTTGTTTCTTCATGTCCATCGCATACAGTAGGGTAGATATAGGCAACAATTTAATGTCAAATGTTTTTACTTTTCCAGATCAAAATGCAAAAGTACTGCTTGCAATTCCAATCCGTCTTCTTATCTCCTTGCTGCAGTCATTATCTTCGGTTATTAGACTTCCTAAGTAAATAAACTGATCAATCATCATTTCACCATCAACATCATCAGCTTTGCGACGTTTAGGTCTTTCACTCTCAGCCATTAGATCAATGTCACTCAGCAAATCGTAGGTCTTTGATTTGCTGTCCCTGAATCATTACACCTCCTTGTGTTTTGGCCTCCATTTTTTCCATAATGATTTCTAAGATGGCAATGAATAACAAAGGTCTCACTCAATGAAATCGGGTCTCCTTGTCGACTGCCAATAGTTGCTTTCACCCATTCACGGGTTAACAGCTAGTCTATATATAATTTCTCAAAGTCTGTCTGTTTATTTGCGGAGATCTCATTGAAAACAGCTTTTAGGCAACGTCAATTTCGGAAATGCATCATCTGTTTATTTAGACACAAAATCGAAACATTTCATTAAGTTTAAAGAAATGCACTGGAGACAAAAATCGAAACATTTCAAAGTTTCACGATAATTGCACAGGCTCACGATTTACATTACATCGATGCAATGCAAATGTGTTCAGAGGTTTTATTACTGAGAATGTTAACCGGAAGTCGCGAACAAAACGTGCGCAAAGGAAGTAAGAAATTAGCCTCGAGACACAAAAGAATCGTAAAACAGTTATGGACATAGCCTACTATGGCGTCGGAATGCATCTATTGCTACGTGTTGGCACATACATCCTGGCATTCGCAGAAGAGTATAAATACAAGTTAAGAATTGCTGAGATGGTATCAGAGCAAGAATCTCGAAGTGTTTCTGGTCCGTTTCATCTGCTCAACATCGAAATATGAAGCTGTTGTTCGTTGCAATCTTCTTAGCCGCTGCGGTCGTTAGCGTGATGTCTGGAGGATACGGAGGGTACGGTGGATACGGAGGGTATGGGGGTTATGGTGGATACGGAGGGTACGGAGGCTATGGTGGGCAAGGAGGCTACGGTGGATACGGCGGTTATGGAGGTGGCTATGGAGGATATGGAGGTGGCTATGGAGGATATGGAGGTGGCTATGGAGGATATGGAGGCTATGGACATGGTGGACACTAGCAGATAATCAAAGGTAGACAACTTATAGAGTCAACGACTCTTGCGAAGTTTTTGGTAATATGATTTTATTTCCCTATTCACTTGAACGTTTGACAGGGCTAGTAGACGCAGGGTTTATACGAGATCTATATCATGCATCCATATTTTTACATTGTATCTTTCGAATTATAATATTTCTAATCAAGTGCATTAAACTGTCCATTGATCGTTATTGTAGCTTAGGCTTGTCAATATCCGCGTCTTCATGAACTAGAGATAACAGTCAATGTCATGCCGGAGAAAGTAATAAAAGAAGGAATCTCGTCGAAGTCTGACCTGGGCTGATGTGAGGCATATTTCGCAACGTTATCACTGATCGCATAACTAAACGCCACGAAAGTCTATGACGGAGCAACAATTATTCCAAATCAAATGACGTTATTTTAGTAATTGCTGTTCTCGATTTAAAATGCAAGGCACTTAAGAGACAGAACTGTAAAATTAGCCTAAGTCCTTGTAATATATAACTTCTTAGAAGTGGCGATATGTGTTGATGATTGAATCAGTTGATGATTCTGACCTACGACCCTTTTTGGTGTCGAATTTATTGCTTTTCTTAAATAAATATATATTAAAAGTTAAAACTATTTGTCTTCTTTTCGAATTTTAAATTTGATTTAATAAGGAAATAGGAATTAAAACTAAATTTATGGAGTTGTGAAATTTGAGCGGGGAGGGGTTGAGCTTTTCATTAGACTAAAATTCACTGGAAAAACTGCAACCAACAGCTGGCAGTCAATATGTAATGCGAAAATCTTTGATCAGTGCAAAGTTAGCAAGTTAGCTGGGGGGGGGGTCAATCCCCCCAACCCTCGGGAACTCCAACACTGGAAATAATATGTAATGGTTTTTGTTTGGGGAAAAATCCTTGATTGATTGATTGATTAAATAGGTCGTTTGCTGAATGTAGCTCTTTTACTTTTCATATCGTCGGCCTTCACAGTTGTTTTCCCCCGCGTTTCCGTTGGTATCATGAACCACCATCATCCGGGTGCGATTTGTTACCCGGAGCAGTGGGGGAACATGGGGAGAACATGGCGAGCAGTGGCAGTGGCGGCTCTAGGATTTGGCAAGTGGGGGGCCGGTGGGGTGGCAACTTCTAATCATGGGGGCCAACCATTTGTTGTTTAATGTATGTAGCATTAAGCATAGGGTCCCAACTGGGGGCCACTGGGAGGCCAGGCTCTCAATAGAGGGGCACGGGCCCTCTGGCCCCCCGGTGGAGCCGCCACTGAGCAGTGGGAGGAACATGACGAGCAGGGGGGCATGAGAAATGCATGGTTCAATACACAGTACTTTGCTCTAACTTTTAATATTATTTGTATACATTGTCACACACCATTTATTTAAATTAAACCATAAATGTAATATCGCAACTGCAAGTTGCAACACTTGAAAATCTGCAACTGAATTTAAGCAACTATCATTTAACATTAATGCAGAGCAAGCATGGATTGACGCAGATGTCTTGTCAGTTTTTTTGCCAGTCGGTGCATCTGAGGCAGCATCATGTCGCCCATCGTTTAAAGTGGTTCAGTAGGGACTGCCCTGAGAACCACTGTTGCTCCCATCCAATCTAATATCCTAAACTACTGAGGTTTATTTTGAACTCGTTTACAGTTTGTTACTATCCCCTCATCCAGTTCATTCCATCTGTCCACCACTCTTGCACTAAAAAAATGCTGTTTATTCTCCCAACCCGTTTCTTGAACATTGTGGGGATCATACTGCTTTTGTAAAAAATCTTTCCTTTGGCATTTCCACTTTGTTTGTTAGTATTTTGTATGGGGATCAAATCCCCTCTCTCTCTTCTTTTTTTGGTTGTTCCACAGTGATTTAGCCTTTGGTTAGTTTGTGATATCCCTTGATCATCTTTGTTGCTCTGTGTTGCATAAGGTCTCTATGTCTTTCTTCAGGAATGGCCAACAATCTAAAAAAAATGTCTTGTAAAGTCTTATTATTACATTCTTCTCTCTGCTCACTATCGTTCTTTTGGGGGAAATTTGCCCATCGCATAGGCCTACCCATTTTTAGCAAAACTGGCAGGATTGAACAGTGTTGGTGGGTTAACCTTCACGAAAATAAGAGATGAAAGTGTATGAATACAGAGTTGATCTTTAACTGGTGTATCATTTATATTCATGCACGAGAAGCCCCGCTCACAATTCAGCAGACCAGATAGGTAGAATTTGAATTCTACTGAGTGCTGAAACAAGCACATTGCCGATTACTTTCACGTTGTTTTTCTTGTACTGTCGGAACTGGTCCAAGGCTAGTGACGGTTCTACTTTGCACAGTTTTGTTAGCAGTGGCGGTTCCACCATGTTGATGACTGGGGATGCATCTCCTCACCGGGGTTCCGGGTGACCTTTTTTGCTTGTCAACCTATTTTCCGGTGAGTTTTTTTCATAAAATTTAGTGAAAAATACTGCAAATGACCTTATTTTTCTTGCTTGTCGGCCTTTTTGGCAAGGTTTCTTAACATTTAGTGAGAAAAACACTACTAACAATGACATTTGTTCTATTTTTTCTTGTTTTTCTTCTTCACTTTGCATCCCCCACCAACTTACCCAAAAATTTTCAGCCCCCACCAAGATGTCCTGGAACCGCCACTGTCTGTTAGGTACGTAAACTATTACTATATAAAAAATAATGCCATGACAAAGCATTAAAATGGTTTAATCACCAACACAGGTAAATTTATCCAAAGATTATGATAAATCGGTTCCCAGTTACCACCGATCATCAAGTTTAAATTTTTATACTAGAACGATGCTCGCTTCGCTCGCGCTCGCTTCGCTCGCAGTGCAGGATAATACTAATCCAATACCTATACCTAATACCCAATCATTGAATTCATGCTGAACAACATTTCAATGATCGCCACATAGCCAAGCTCTGCGCCACGTAATAATTAGGCCTATGTACGTTAAAATCACGCAACTGTGGCCATTTGTGACGCTGTACACGTATTTTTTGTGTACGTTAAAATGTACGTTAAGATCCTCAAGCTACGAACAATTGTTACCAATAGCAACGTCGTCGCACGCCCAGCCCTCTGACGCTGCAATGACTCGACTAAACCGGTTCTACGAACAATTGTTACCAATAGCAACGTCGTCTTCGAACATCGTCCACCAACGCATCGCGACGTAAGGACTAAACGGTCTACCAATAGTCAACGCTCGCCCACCAACGCATCGCGACGTAAGGACTAAACGGTCTAAACCGTCTACCAATAGTCAACCAATCAGAACGCTTGAAGGTAACAGACAGAGAGACATACAGATAAGAATCTTAATATTATAGATGTTCGGCGCGAAGCGCCAAAAAAATTGCCTCCCTGTGCTGAAGGTGAATGCATTTTCCTGTCACAGTGGTGGGGAGAACTGACTTCTCTGGCTAAGATGTCAGTAGCCACCTCAGTGAGGAGGGGGATGTAGTTGGGCAGTGGGGAGGAAGATTCCCCACTACAAATCACGCCCTGACCATCAGTTTTTTTAAATTAAAGACTTGGGACAAATTCGTCATTTGTGAAATAGGGGCCTAAAGTAAATGCCAATAATAATGACCTAACGATGCTAATTATGATGATTCGTGATTTTTATACAGATACAAATTCAACTCACAGTCGCATGTTACTTCTGTAAATTATTCCTTATGAGTGTGTAGGAGGCAGTAGCGTGCAGAAGGGTCCGGAGCAGTGATGGCCCCAGGCACTGACCAGATGGGGGGGGGGTGCCAAAACTGACTCAGCGAACTTTCTTTGCTCGCCAAACAATTTTTTTGTCAACTTGGCCCTGGGCGCCAACATGTCACGTGATGAGGTTTTTCTCGCATCTACCCATTGAAGTTCTAAAATTTTGGTGAAATAGCCTCCACTGAATTCTTTCAAAAAATGATCCCTGCTGTTAGGATGCTAATTTGGTGGCTCGGTTGCATAAGTTGCATAATGCTTTAGCTGCAAGTAGATGTACAAGTAGCCTGCTTATTATTTCAAGTCCCGAAGTGGGTGATAGGTGAAATACACATCTCTCACATTCACATTCACTGATATGACACCAGACGGTCTGATAAAGCATGCTTGGAGATTTTGCCACCCCAGTGCTATCATGGTGTCATATAAACTCAAAATGAATAAGTAAATTACACAGTTGCACAGTTAAGCACAAAAAGTTTTAATTAATCTTTGCACAAGATCACTCGGCATTCTTTAAATATACATACTCTAGTTCTGTCTTGACATTCAATTACATCTTTACTCTTTAGCCTTCCGTATTTACAATGTTGAAAACTTATACATGAACACAAGAGTGTAAATACTTCATGAAGCTGGAGAAGACACTCCAGGTCGAGATCTGAGTCAAAACATCATTTACCTAAAACAAGTATCCAAAAATTATCCCCACAAAGTCTGAAAACCACCAACGTATAATCTATTGCAGAAGCTTAAAATTTACTCCAGTGGAGGATGCTAATTAAGATCAATGAGAAAACATCTGTCAACAGTCATCTTCATCGTTGTGTGATTGTCACGGTTAAGTAGCGTTTACTCTAGCCACCTTGACATTGGGGGGATTTTGAAATGTTTGGAGGGACAAGATCAGAGTCTCCACACATTTGGGTGGGGGGAATTTCCATTCCCCAGTCAACATAGAAAAAATTTTGGAGGAATTTTAAAACTTTGGGGGGAAATTCCCCCCAGAGAAGGCCTAGAATAAACACTGGTGGTTAAGGTTTAAGCACAGCGCTTCAAGCGGTTATTTTTTCCCCGACAGTGGCCACTGCCAGACTGCCACCTTGCCATCGTGACACCCAGATCCAGTGACTACTTGTGGCTGAACAGCATCAACAACAAAAGCCGAGCATATGGCATCTGAATGGGCCGTTAGCTCAACATCTACGGCATATGACTCTTGATCGATTATCGATAACATTCCATCCTTTGTACCAATCCAAACCTAAAGTAAGGCAAAAGAAAGAAAACAGTAAATATAATTGGCCTAATTGGCGCTGTGAGATCGGTTCCTGTCAGAACACCGAAGTTAAGAAACGTCTAGCGCGGTTAGTATTTGGATGGGCGACCATCCCAGGATCTAGCCATGGTGCCGGCGGCCAACCAAGCCGTTCATCGCTTAGGCGTCGATAAATTGGTAGCAGCGTCAAGCTGTGAAGGGTAAAACATGGGTCTAGAGAAAGTAATGGCAACCTACTCTAAATGAATGGTGCAAGCCACCTGCGTTGCTGCTTGCCTAGTAACCGGAGATCAGCACCGGCCCCTACGCTCGAAATCGAGTATGGGACTACCTTTACCTTTAAATATAATTAATAAAATCTTCGTTCACTTGTTCTTACAACTGTTGTTGCTGACACTATGATAACTAAACAGCATCAACCAAAGGCAGACAATAAAACAAGACATTCATTTATATACCAGTAAATAGTTATTGTGCTTTTCAATAAAAATTCATAAGAGCTAAAATTCTTACAAATTTGTCCCCCAAAACAATAACATAACCAATCAATAATTTCTTCACCAGCCTCAAAGTTTTTACAGTAATTTATTGTACCCAATGTAAGGGTTTTTGGAAGGATTGGAAGGCATTCCGGTACTATTTGAATCCAGACTTTATAATGATCATCATTGATTGTAAATTAATTATTAATTTTGAAATTCGGAAAATTTCAGTCATCAATGAATGTAATGTTTCAACGAGCAAACTGATTCTCTAAAGAATTTGTTGGCTGAAATGTAACACTTTGATGAATTAAGAAATCCCTCTAACAGATGATTTCCACAGAATTTCTTTAACTGACCTTATTCTGAACACAGACTATTATGCCAATTCCACTGCCTTGAACTTCCAAAGTTGTTTTCCTCTGCAGCGACTCCAGATCACATATGCAGATATGACCTTTTCCTCCAAAGCAGATCCAAATCTAACCAAAACATTAAATAATTCTGCACAGGCCTGTCTTTACGTGTTAAAAATCGGGCACAGTGCCCGGGGCCCTGCGCATCTTAGGGGCCCCGCGCAGCATGCAAACTTTTTTTGCCTGTCAACATCCAAAAACGTTTAGAGATGACCTTTTTTCTTGTCAACGCCCAAAAACACAAAAACGTTTGGAGATAACCTTTTGTTGCTTTTCAACATTTGATCTTCACATCTAGGGCCCCACAGGCCGCCAAGATGCCCGGGGCCCCACACAGGTATAAGAGGGGCCTGATTCTGCACTTGCCATTGTCAGCTCTCAACTGAATGGTATAATAAACATATAGCAGTTCAACCACATTTCTGTCTACTGGACAATAATTGAAAAAGATGAAATGAATGTCATTCTTTGATACAATAGCATTTTCTCATTCTTACTGTTTTCAAAATAGAATGTAATTCCACATGATAGCAACTATCAGAAATCTGTGCACTCTTTATAATCCACGAATCGAAATTTGAATAATGCTCCAATACATAAGCTTATATCACTTTTAGGCACATAGAAAAATGCTTGAAGTCTAAAAGCATGCAAAGTCCTGCTGGAATAAAAGCATGTTGCAGAGATCAAAATGAACTGAGTCAACGGTATGTGATATGTTACCTCATTTTGTTGAGTTATTGCAAAACATTCAAGATGAGACAAAGAGGAGCATTGGTCAGAAAACGATATTTTACCCAGAACTTTACCATCAAAAGACACAGATAAAAGCTCATCATGTGTACCTTCAACAGAATAATAAAAAAACCGGTACTTTCCTGCATTGAAATATCAGATATAAAGGTAACAACCAAATTATTAGTACTAGAATATATATAAATGCCTGCGATAAATAGTTCATGTCATACATGTAATACATACATTTCTATTAAACCATGGTGGGCAAACTCTTTACAAAATAAAATTAATAATTAAAAATAATTAATTAATAAAATTTCACATTATAACTGATAAGCACGTATTGCCCTCTGGAATGCCTTGAACCCATCCATTTGGGAATCACTTTTTACTTCCTCGCTCTGCTCAATGCAAAAGCTAGTCTCACTACTTTACCCTGCGACTCCAATGCCAGGAGCGCCTCTGAGTAGAAATAGAAGAGGCGCTATACAAATTCCACATTACATTACATTACATTGCTAATTCAGCTCAGAGTTACTGTGAACTTACAGCACCACAGCACGTCCTTGTGACACAAAATTTGACGAAGATTGCCGTCGTTGGTTATGTCCATTTCATTCACCTTCTGCTTTGTTTCAACATTCCACACTATCACTTTGCCATTCATTGCAGCAGCATATACAAACCTGAAGGAAGAAAGATTTTCAGTTTTCATCTGACATTCTATTACATTACATTAGAGTAAGGGGCTGTCCATTAATTATGTCAACAATTTTTGGGCAATTTTTGACCCCCTCCCCTTGTCAACAACTGTAAACTTTCACTTACTCCCCCTATAATTACGACAAAAACTTTTGACCACCCCCCAAGATCAATGACAGGTCCCAATAACAGGGTTATTATTTTTTGTGGTGATGACCATTTTTTCCATTTTTCGCTCATCGAGTGTCAAAATGTGGTGGTGATGACCTTTTTTGCCATGCTTTATTCCATTGTAATACTGTAAGTAGTATTCCATAAAATTTCCAATTTTTTTATTATTTGTAAAAAGTGAAATTGTTGATGTCAACTTCTCTTGACCCCCTCCCCTCTGTCAACAACTGTCAAACTTTTTCAACCCCCCCATAAATTGTTGACGTAATTAATGGACAGCCCCTAAGCAAGATCAGGGGCTTCTATAAAATGGCAAACTAAGCCTTGTTGAAAAAAGATCCTGGAAGACTAACAAGCACCTACAATCGTGTCTCATCCATAACTTCTGATTCCTGTCATAGTCTACATTTTAACAGAAAGCAGATATGAACATTTGACAGAATAGGAGTGTTATGCAATATCAATTTTTCTTTTTCTTTGGTTGAAGTTTCTTTTTTTCTTTCAATGTTTCAACAATATATATATATATATATCTGTAATATATTAGTTAAGCTCTTTGCCTCCTCGTTATTTTAATATTCTTGATGTATGATTTGCTTTTGAATTGGAAGAGGAAAGGAAAGGAAATAAATAAAAATTTAAAAAAATTAAATTTATTCTTAAAGAAGGCAAAGCAATAATAAAATGTCAACAAGCCATTAACCTTGAATCTTTGGATAAAACCATATCCATGATTTGTTCTAAATGGCAGTCAATAATTCGATTACAGGCGACTAGAGGCAGGTTTTCTATGATGCAGATTGTCAAGTCAAAAGAACTTGCCCAGACTTCATTCTCTGGACAAAGCAGCATGCATTTCTACAGAACAACGCACGGAAATTAACCAAGCTACATTCATGGAACACAACACCCTTACCTTGATAAATCCAATGATGAACGATGTTGAATTAGATGAAATTTTAGTCATTCAAAGCCAGTTAAGCAACAATCCTGATGTAAATTTGTGACTAATATGTCACTTTCAGTCAATTTATTTACAGAACATTCGTTATAAATTGGCCAACTTCAGAACTTCAAATACAAGTTAAACTATGGCTACAAACAAAAAGATTCTCTTGGAATATCACCAACAATGTTTCCAACAGCCGGGCAGTGATTTTGAATTTAAAATAACACTGATTTCATTGTTGTCTTGGGTGACATATGTCAAAAAAATTCAGGTACTCGCGCATGAAATAGTGCCGCTCAGGCACTATACTTTTCCGCACACACTCAAAAAAAATTAGAGGGAACATTGGACACCAGCCTAAATGTCTTATTTAATTTACTATACAAAATCATGAATCTATGTCTAATATCTTCACGTGAACTTTCTCCAGCGAGTCAGTTCTAGGAGAATTGGTATTTTCTATATTCAAGTAATTCATTGACATAACCTTTATATCTAACATTAGATATAAAGGAATTAATTAAAGAATCAAATGTAATGTATAATTTTTTAAAATAATAATTTCTTTCTTCATTATAACCTACCACTTTATTCTGTGCCAAGAACAGATGGTACTCCTGAAATGGTGCTTCCATATCAAACACTCGAACTTTACCGTTTGTCATGCCACACCATATTCGAGACCCAATGTTATCAGTCCTATCAGGATTTTTCATTCTATCTGATCAACAAAATATATCTCATATATATATATATATATATATATATATATATGTGATAAGTCTGCTAACAACATAAAAGCATATTTCTATTACAGCACCATTTAATTCAGCACTTGGCAGTTAATAAACACTTATGCTGAATTTTAAATATTTGTACCTCTAATTTTTGCAGCTTTCATGATCAATTTAACCCTTTTGCTATTAGACCCTTCAGCCCAAGGGTTCCTAAACCTAGCCATTTATGTGAAACTTCAGGCCGAAGGGCCACATATATCAATAATGCATGGCAGTCCAGGACATGGCAATGGTATTTAAGTGCAATGATAAGATGGTTCTGTGTTGTTGATGTGTTATTGCAATCATTATCATGGGTGTGTGTGTGCGGGGGGAGCGGGATGAAGGGAGGGGGTGGTAGGGTTACCACTTACCACAGTAATGAAAGGGCTAAGTGCTCAACTGGTCAATGACTGTAGTGATGTATAAACCCTCAGGTTTCGAGGGAAGAATGATGACATGAAGGGAAAGCGGACAAATTGGTCTTTATAAAATGCACTTTTGTTATATGTTGACATATTAATGGCCTATTTGCATATCCTCCAACTTATATTTGTATTGTTTGGTCGCTAGATGGCATTTATTCAATTTCCCATTTACTTGGCTCTGAATTGTCAATATGCAAACTTCTAAACAGGAATATTATTGGGCTCAACTGGAATTAGTTGAAAGCCAAATTGACAATCTTGCCACAAAAGCTGTCAAATCCAATCCCACTGCAGTTATTAATCTATCTGACTCTGCTACATTGAGAAATATGCTTTTATAAAGAAAAGCTGGATATGAGTTTGCCTTTGCATGCATAATATATTGCATTAATGTAGGGCATTGTAGGCCTACTCTATCAATGAAAATAAAATGCAATTCTTGGTAGGTTGCCACAAAAGTTTTGCAATAAATGCAAAAATCGTTTGCTGCATATCCAGAATACATGTAGAGAGTATAACAGTCTTAATCCAATAATAATAATAATAATAATAATACAACTGCTAACTAGCAATATAATAGAATTAAAAGCATATTTACATCCATCTGTGTAAAGGACTGATTCGACTGAAAACCGTTTAGATTCGAATGCATTTGGATCAAGGCGCTTGATGAGTAATTCGTTAGTTTCTTTAATTTTCGAGGTCTTTTTTGACGTGTAGTAGCAGAGTAATGGAGACATCTCAAGAGATTCCCTATAATGTGAACTAATCTCTGCCTCACCGCTGAAAGTCAACGAGAAAGAAATCAGGTTCATGAATTTCTATTAATGTACCAGAAATTCAGTTTCTACTTTAAAAAAACAACATTATTTGATGTTCAAATCATTAGTGATAAGTCACAAATTAATCAAGACCATCTTATTGTTATTGGTGGCCCCGAGGACATGCCTCCGCACTGTCGGAGATCGAGCATTTCCCATGGCCACGGTACGGGCATAGAATTGTCTACCTCCATCTATCCAGCTCTCTCCAACTTTGGATACATTTAAGGAGAAACTATAAATATGGTTATTCGTAACTTTGCAATGTGCTCACACAGTTCATTCTGAACAAGTTACCACATTAATCAGTATGTTAATAATAATAATAATAAAAATATCCACGACACTCCAGAGATTTAACGCTCTCGCCTTCTGTGGAACTTTCACATAATAATAACAATCAATGATAATAATAATAATAATAATAATAATAATAATAATAATAATAATAATAATAATAATAATAATAATTCAAGGAAACCTTTGTAATTAACTTGTCAATGACTTAGCAACCTTGATTACTATTTGATGGAGATAGAACTATATTACTCAGGTACGTATGTTCAAACTATGTTCTCAAAATGTTATCCAAAATAAGTGCCCAAAGGAATAGCACAGCAGAAGTGTGCAACCTGAAGAAGTGTGTGTGAAACCTGAAGAACTGTGTGAAAACTGCATCACAGATTCATGGAACACTATTGAACTACACAAGGAAAATAGTCATTGAATAAAACCACAACAAGGATGTAAAATATTAGAGACTCGTCTTACATTGGGTCACAAAAATCGTGTACAAAAGAACTACACCAAACAACCAACTACCGGTACATATTGCCAAAAGATCACATAAAGTAGAAGCACGCAAGACCTGCTTCTATACTGTTCTCTGTGATAGTCTTACCTGTGGAGGTATGCATCAACAATGAGAACGTTCTGCATGGCCAGGTGCAAAACCGAGGGATCCTTTGCTTCCTCGGACAGAATTTTTCCCGACCACATCTCATGCATCAGTAGGTACCACTTGTGCGTTTCTTCCCGAAAACTGACTTGAAACGACTTCTCTCGCTTATCTGCAGAATACGTTCCAGCCATGATTCATTAGTCTCAGTGAAAAACTTACTGTAACGTGATCATATTTATTTATTTATTTATTTATTTATTCTAGGCCAATTTTTTAAGCGCAGTAGCAGGCCAACGACAAGAGCACTTCACACATGACAGTCACTGCGGTTGGGTTGTCGTCATTCGTTTGTTGTGAACTCCTCCTTGGTTCAGCTCGTCAACGTCGACCTCTGTCACCTGTTTCCTGCGGCCGAGGACAATGAATTCCGTTTTCAGTGGATTAAGTTCAAGACGATTCTGCTTCAGCAAATTTGCGACCTCTGCTGTGCAATCTTCGAGTAAGTTAATTGAGTTTCGAAGCTCTTCAGGTTCACTGCTTCAGGTTCACTGCTTCGGTAGAGCTGTATGTCGTCTGCATAGTAGTGCCTGTGTAATGGAGATCAGTGCTGGATCCCATGCTCATTCGAGTACGAGACTACCTTTTATACATCGTTTATAAGAGCAAACATCAGACCTGATCTAGAACAACATAGCCTTTAAATTACTGCTAATCCTCCAAAATGCAACATATCATTTTCTGTACAAATTTTGACCATCACACTACCGTTGGCCATTAGTACCCTCATCTGACAGCCCCTTGAACCGATACTGAACACAGTCATAAATAACTGACATAATTGGAAATGACAGTTAACAATATCAGTTTTTGAAACACAAACTCACAATCAAATGTCACAGACAGCCTCTTACTAAGGAGCGCTTAACAAACCTAATCGTTGAATTTTTATTCCCAATTGTTCTTTGAAGAACGTTCGCTGTTGAACCTTTTCAATGGACTTCACGTCAACAAAGTCAACAATTGGACGAATTTTAATGAAGCCCTCTTCCATGTAAAGTAACCTATATACACAACATACAGCACAAATACTAATTGCTATTGATGACCATCAACAATTAATGGCAAAATCAATTACATTTGAACAAAACCTTTTTAAGGTTTAATTTTAACATCGCCACCTTCAGACCTTCATTGGCATGTCAGCGTTGTTAAAGCGCTTTTGATTTTAGTATTTTACTATGTTACAGCACTATATAAATGGTCCTAATCTAATCTAATCTAATCTTAAACTTCTATAGCGCCACTTTCATAATGCACAGGAGCATCAACCGATGGCACACCAAATCCAAATCACTAAAGATCCAGGTCAAATCCAAGGTATCCGGCTGGACAAACAGTCCTGGAATACTAATAATAATAAAACCGATATCCACACAAACTAAAATATAACACTGATGACAGCAGAGAAAAAATTAGCACTCCTGGCAAATAATACAGAAAGAAAACATCAAGGAGGCCGGATTTTGAAAACAATAGTGGAAGGGTGAAAGACAGAGGGAAGACCAAATAGTCATGTTACTTACAGTAGCCACATGGCAGATGACTGCAAAGACAGCAATGGTTATAACAAGAACTTTCAGGGAAAGAGCACAAAACAGAGCTAATGCAAACGCCGACCAAAATATTGCAGTGGCCTTGCCAAACCTAAATGTAGTCAGACTTTCAATTGTCACAAAGAATGTGAATGGGTTTAACTGTTTAAGTAACATACCGGTATCAATCAATCAATCAACTTCTACAGCGCCACTATCATAATGCCCAGGGCATCAGCCGATGGTACACCAAATCCAAATAGCATTAGAGCCAGGTCAAAACGGCGGGAGAGCAATCTAAGGGGGATAAGCCAAGTCAAACAGATGTGTTTTAAGGCCAGATCTGAAAGATGATAGGTTGTTAGTTATGCGAAGTGCTGTTGGTAGTGAATTCCAAAGCCTAGGGGCGCACACCGAGAAACAACTAGCGCCAATGACTGTGCAAGAAATAGAATAAGGAACAACAAATGAAGGTCCTGCCGAATACCTAGTGGAATGATTAGTAGGTCGAGGGCTAAGTCGCATCTTGAGGTAATTGGGTTCATTATATAACATGGTTTTGAATACTAAAAGACAGATTTTATAATTGTTATAATTATATGTTTCGGGGTGTATCAATCACTGGCCTATTAACCCCTTAACTGGGGATCCCGTATATATCCGTCCATTTTACATTGAGTTACAGTTAAATACACGGTTAAGGGGTTAATACATTCACAGCAATTCACTTAACAAATACCCTTTCAGAAGTGCAATATTAAACCAGGTCAATACCTTATCTCAAATTTTTATCAGATGGATTGCACAAACTCAACGCTACGAACCGGTTTTGTGTGAGGAGAATGTGTCCTGTTCCAAAACAGCACTTGATGAGCTTGGATGTTTTGAGAACGCAATCCAAAGGATCCAAATGATGAGTAGTTTGATGAACTTGAACCTCATTCTCCTTCCAACATTTGTAGAATTCTTCAAATGTCAAAGGGTCCACAACTAAACAAGAGACAGAACCAATTAAAATAATTAATAAATTAAATGAATAAATAGAAAAAATAAAGAAATACAGCCATGAAATTTTGTCCAATCATCAATGAATGACAATTGTAATTATTGCACTATAAATTTAAAGGATATGGTCAACCCTATTCCTAGCCCCTAACTCTAACCCCAACTTTTATAACCTTAACCATAACTCTAACCCTACAGTAATTATTGAGCAAATGTCATCGCGCTAATGTCGGTGCGCTAATGTCGGGCGTGCATTTGACAGGACACGGTCAATGGTGACTACTCAAGAGAGACTACTTTAGTCTCTAATATCATCAAATAGTCTCTAATATCATCAAATAGTCTCTAATATCATCAAATAGTCTCTAATATCATCAAATAGTCTCTAATATCATCAAATAGTCTCTAATATCATCAAATATGTTAGCCATTAATTTCTGCATTTCATATCTAAGTGGCAAATCACAATAAAGAATAAATTACTTATAGGCAAGAAGAGAGATGATACTTTGTGGAATGGTCTACAGTGTGTATATATATATATATATATATATATATATATATATATATATATATATATATATATATATATATATATATGTCTCTATATAATACATAGTCTCTTAAAGCAGTGAAAAATTTGTCTACATAAAGAAACCAGTCGTCAATTAATTGCCACAACACCTCTGACAATAGAGTGACATAAGAAGCCTCTTGAATATTTATGAAATTTGCTCATAAGCCAAAATACTCATGGATGATGAGTCAATCAAGAGCTCACCCTCAGCTCTTCCAAGAGTGAGACTGTGAAATAATCTTTCTGCGGTGCCAGTGTCACTACAGATCTGTAGCATTTCGAGTAATTCTACGAACCACTGGAGATCTGCAAAAATATCAGAGCAGAATATTGGAAATCTAGAAATTTTACGTATTAGAGGAAACTCCTAAATTTCAAAACTGAGCAAATTATTATTGTGAAAGATGAAAAATCAAATAACACTGACAATCATATTATTGAAAAGGGTCTTCTAGCCCCCCCTCCCATCACATCTTATAAACTTGCCTAATTAGAAAATATTTTATAACAAAAGGATGCAAAAACACAAAAAAGAATGTATAAAATTTATGGTATAAACAGCATATAGCAAGGTCAAGGTTACACTACAGACTCATTGTAATGTAATGTAGCATTTGTATAGCACCTCTTATATTTGACTCATTGCCCTTACTTGCTTCAATATGAGTAGAGCTGCTCACCAATATCTTTTTCGGGTATTTTGTTAAGTTCCATAACAATTGGTTTATCATCTTGGAGATTGCGAGTTGTGTTTATAGCCTGGACCTCCCGTAAAATAGCAGATCTGAAGTAGAGCTCACTTGACTCAAAGTCTAGTCGTTCTTTTTCGCTCATTGACGACAGTATATCCAACACAAATCTATCCAATAAAATTCACACCACTGCTAAAATAAGATGTATTGATAAGTTTTAGTTAAGCCTATAGAAATATAATGTAGCAGTAATCATCTAATAGAGAACAATATTTTGGCATCAGTATATCACAGAATCTACTGACAACCAATGCAATAATTATTTAAAATTATTAATCTTAATTAATTATTTATTAATCTGTTTATTTATAATTAATTATTCAAAACTACCAATTTCAATATTTGTTCTGCAAGTAATAAATTGTGTGAACAGATAAACATGATTATAAGTTTGTCTCTAATATAGAATGTAACAAAATAAGTACTGGCAAAAGTCTTGCTAGGAGACATCTGCTGGGTCATTAGAAATACCTAGACAGGCCAAATGTTATCTGGTTTGCACAAAAGTAGAATCAGAAGGAGAAATTTGTTTGTTAAGAAACTATAAATAAGTTAACAAATTACCGGTAATGTGCCTAAAGAATCTTTCCAGTAATTTTTAAAATAATTTTTCTCAAAACACTAAAGAGAGAATACTGGGCAAGACAGTTCTAGGACTGCAAAGTGAAGATAACTGATGAATGAATGGAGTGACTGCACTTAATTGACTAACTCAATTGGAAAGAGTTTGTGGTTGACAGTTGCCAGAGAACAGAAATCTTCGAGAGCGCTGAGCTTCTTATTTCGAGCGGCAGAAAGCATTCCACGAAGATAGAGATAAGTGCTATGCCTATCTGACAATGGATCGCATCCCTAAAGAAACGAAAACAAAAATATTTCTGAACATGTACTGTACATGCAAGAAACAATGTTTAATCTGGCAAGGAGTTTGGAGTGTTGAATTCAAGTTGATGGCAAACCATCAAATCAAAATTTCGGGATTTTCATGTCCAACCCCATTTGAATTTGTAAATATGGCAGAGGCAGTCCTCCAACTTTACATCTGCTTATTTGAAAAATCTACTGTTAATGAGAAACAAGTATAAAAATAGCTTTTCCTCAATGCACAAAACTGATAAGACTAACGTGAATCTGAATTTTGATAGAAATTTCACAAAATAAAATAAAAGCAAAACCTCAGTAAATCATACAAGTCAGTTTTCTTAATGATATTAGAAAATGCAAAAATGACGCTCTAATCAGAATCAATCACTGACTAAAATATATAATTCATAACTGAAATTTTCATTATGTATTTTGTGTTGTCATAAGTGATTCTCTGAATTGCATAATTACAAATGCCTTTAAGTTTAGGCATATCACTTCTACATTAACGTGTTGACTGCGGCACTGTTTCCTTGTGCCATTATAGATAAGCGTTGATGCTAAGCAGCATATGCAGACCGACTGTATGTATATTAAAGTATTTGCAGGAAAATAGATGAAATTCATAAAATTGGTAAGGTGAGATGCATTGGCTGAGCTAGAATTTAAAATCTTCTTCTTCAGCTGCTCTGTCCAAAGACAGGTTCCATACTCCAGCATTGCCACTCCTCTCTATCTTGAGCTTTTATCTTCAGGGCTGAATACTTGTTTTTTTTAATTTTAAAATAGGGAGGTTTAAATTCCTGGCAGCAGTCCTGGGCATCAGATCTTGTCCTGATCTGGTCTGTTCGTAGTTATCCTATGTTTGTAGTTATCCAGAACATTGATCGTTGTCAGATACAGATATACTGTATTTTCAATCGTTAGGTGTCCTAGTAGTACTTGTACGATATGCCACCATAATCAGTTCATGATTATTTATTATTGTTATTTTCCTTTGAAATCAAAAATGAGAAGAGCCGCTTGTGATTCTGTGTAACCACAATTTAAAACCCAAGACAGTTGAGCAGTGGCGGCTCTAGGATTTGGCAAGTGGAGGGGGGCGTTGGGGTGGCAACTTCTAATCATGGAGGGCCAACCATTTGTTGTTTAATGTATGTAGCATTAAGTATAGGGTCCCAACAGTGGGGCCTCTGGGGGCCAGGCACTCAATAGAGGGGCACGGGCCCTCCTGCCCCCCGGTGAAGCCGCCACTGCAGTTGAGGTAGATCTCGAAACAGGATAGCACAAACAGCACCCGCTTTGACAAACAAACCTTGCAAATGTATCCTATTTCTCTGCATCTTTCCTTTTGCTGACATACAGGATGCATTGTCTGTGGGGAGCTGATTTTGTTTTAGTTGTTGGCATAGGATCCATGTACAGTACACTGTAGGTCTAATGTTGTCTGAAAGATCTACATGTACCTAATGCCTTATTACACAGGAAACATGAGCTAATTAGGGAAGAAACTTTCCCTGGCTGGCCGCGGCTCATTAATATTGAACTAATGATTTGCCTGTGAAACCACATGCTGTGTTTGTTGCCATCTACTCAGGAAGGCATTGATAACTGCTAAATCAATTAGTTGATGTGCATTGTGCATTGTGCAGTGTACAACAAGGCACAACTGATGGAAAAAGAAAACAGGGCAAACCCAGAACCAGATGGACTGATAATAACATCACGCAATGGACTGGAATGACAATGGAAATGGCGATCCGAATGACAGACAACAGAAAACAATGGAACAAGCTCATTCATGAAGCGGTCTACCCTCGTAGCAAGGATGACTGAAGACACACACACACACACACACACACACACACACACACACAGTGTACAAGCTCAATGGACTGCTTCAGATTCTTTCACAAAAAGGTGTGTAGTAGAAAATACGTTGGTCCATTCTACCCAAGTCACAAATAATTTGGTTATAATCTAGCCTATGACACAATGGTTAAGGACTCGGCACCGGGTTTCATCACAGCATCGAGTTCTTTCTTTCATCAGAGTGGATTTTCGACATCGCTGACTTCTGACCTACATTGACATGTCAGCACTGTCAAAGTGCTTTTGATTTTGGCTTTTAACTATGTTAGGGCGCTAAATAAATCATCCTGGATAATAATAATAATAATAATAAAAATAATAATAATAAAGTTAATGGCATCTATTGTAAAGCATAGAAGCTGAGGCTGATAAACTGAGGCTTTCAATGAGAATTTTCTATACCAAATAAACATACAACTCTATCAAATAGAAATTTTTTGATTTTCATTCATTCTAGCAGCTATAGGAAGCAAATGAATAACTGTAAATGCCTCATAAGCAAAAATATTTTGATAAAAGCTAAGGACATCATATGATGTCCCTAGAGCCCTGCATAAGTAAGTAATGACGTTGCCTGACTTCCCTAGTGCTCAACATGCTAATCTGACAAATTTACCTGACACAAAAATTTCAATAATATATATCCTATACTATGTTAATTCCTTGAGTATGCATGTCTGTATGTATGTATGTCTGTGTCTGCATGTAGGCCTATGCATGTATGAATATTTTATTTATTTATTTCTAGACAATTTCTCTAGTGCAGTAAACAAGGCTAAGGCCTACAACAAAAGCACTTTGACATACATCATTTAAATCCTATATATTAAATAGGTGTGTTTCTAAGTTCCTAAGAATATATGCATATGTATATGTATACACACATAACTAGTTATTGTTTAATAAAGAAAAATGGTCAAATATATTATGATGAACTCTTGCATGCCATTAAGGGGCAATAAAAATGCAAGAACAATAATTAATTATATATGAAGATATCTACATATGCTATGTTAGCACCAAACACGTATTACCGAAACTGCCAAAGACACCTCCTGACAGCAGTTATCAAGATAGTGATGACTGAGTCCATAGAGGAAATTTGGAAGTTTAAAGGTGACGACAGTCTCTGCATCGGCACCAGACACATTGATGTCCAAGGCGTCCGACATCAAATTGCCAAGTGAAAAAGCATTTCTACATAGGCCTGTTCGAACCCACGGTCTATACAAAAATCAACATAAAAATAGTAGCTCACCCTTTTCAAAAGACAGGTATGATAAAAATCCAAAATGAAAGACTCAAATCAAAATATCATTCTTGTCTCCTAATCTAATCCTAAGCTCGAGAGCACCACCTGGTGATACACAGGTGCATTAGCTGATGGAACATCAAATCGAAATTGTACAGCATCCAGGTAAAATCCAGAATACATCAGGCCAGATAACCAGAGGACAGTAAGTACATACATACATACATACATACATACATACATACATAGTTTATTATTTCCAAATCCATCAGCAATGAAATAATCATTACATGGAAAATATAATATGAGCATAAAACTTAACATATGGTGGATAAGCTACCTAGGGCATTGGATGCTTTATGCAGAGATCGCAAACCCATGCACTGAAATCCCATGACAGAGGAGCTAAGTTTTTTTTTTTTTTTTATCCAGAGGCCACATTGCTGACTTCTTAGGACTTTACAACACCTGAAACTAGATTTAGTAGAACAGATTATTTCATGTTCACATTTTTAACTCTAAGAGACCCCTGTTCATGATATGCAAGAAAACATGCATTCAGGTTATAAACAAAATTGGCCATTAATACTGCAAATGCAAGTGCTTAAGTATTATTATGGAACAATGATAAAGACATCAAAAAAGCATAGTCATATAACATTTGCTCCTTAACCTGTACACTGGTTGCATATTTTAGAGAATTAATAATATTCTTTGTCTATTTTCTTAGCAGCTTTACACAACAGTTTAAACAGTCTATATATTATTATTATATATTATTATTATTATTATTATTATTATTATTATTATTATTATCCAGGACAATTTATATATATTAAAATCACAAAACTAAAGCTTCATCACTCTTGCACTCTGGCCTTCTCAACAAGATTGGCTAATATGTGCCTGAAGTGCTTATAATTAAAAATAAATCTGGAAAAAATGGAAAAAAGCTTTTTATCCTGCCAGTACAAATCTTGAATTCTTTTTACACCCCTAGCAGCCCCATCATTAACTAAATATATATACATATATATATATTAAAATCTAAAATAAAGCCATAACTTTGAGATGGCCTTCTCTCATGGATTGTCTCATAATTTCCCACCCAACGGCTATCTCCAGCACTGGACTGGCTTTGTACAAATGGATTCAAAGTACCTCCGACTGATTCTTTTAAATTAGAAATGGAGCTACAAAAATGTGCGAAATTAAATCAAAGTACCTTTCGTTTGAGCAGGTCGTTGTTCCTACAATTGAATTCCTACTAAGCGGTTTATTTCGCAAAACACGCTCAGTCCAGAGATCCTGTTTCTTGTCAAGTCGCTCTTTAAGAAACGTCGCAAAGAGATCAGTAGTAAAAAATAGTTCATAGAACGGTCGATCGTAGTCTCCCACTGCCTCGAGAAACTGTTCCCGGTGAAAAAAGCGTTTCTCTGGCGAGATATGCATAAGTAGATTTCTACATGACAAATAACATGATAACATTTACTTTTAATTACACAGCAAAAAACATCAATCCAATTTGATTTACCGGTAGCTGAATATTTACATGAAGATAGGATGATACAGTATAATCATAAACAAGCTTACATTATGCTATGTAAAAGTAATGTAATGTAATGTAACATTTGTATAAAGCGTCTCTTCTATTTCTATTCAGAGGCGCTCCTGGCATTGGTGTCGCAGGGTAAAGTAGTGAGACTTTAGCTTTCGCATTGAGCAGAGCGAGGGAGTAAGAAGTGATTCCCGAATGGATGGGTTCGAGGCATTCCAGAGGGAGGGTCCAGTCACTGCAAAAGCCCGACGCTAAGTAACAGCAGTGCTGTTGGCTAATAAACTCATCTACATCCAGATATTAAAGTTTAAATCCACATATGTCAAAATACAACCATTGAACAAGTTCATGCTAGATTGAAGAAAATAAAATTAAAAATAAAATTAAAATTAAAAGATTGTCACAGAAAAAAATAACAGTGCAACATCAAGATGACACATTTCAAATCAATAAGTTTAGCCATTTGTAACCTGAAAAGGTTGACCATAAACTCCAGAAATATAGAACTAAGCTCTGCATTCAACTTGTTCTGTTCCTTCAGTTCAGCGAGACGAGTCTCTTCATAACCAAAAGTTGAAAGCCTTGAAAATTACAGCACAGCCGTGAATATAATTCATTCAAAACAAATTCATTCATTCATACAACATTCACCACTTGCAAAAACCTAAATAAATTTATCTACTATCAAGAATGTTATTATTATTATTATTCAACTATACAAGGCTCTCAATTTGATTACATTAATACTTAATACAGATTTTAAAAATCTCTAATATTAATACAAAACAAGTAATCAATTTTACCACATAACACAGGTGATAAACAAAGAAGTCAAAGCCACTTTTAAAAAGAGTTGATGATGACTTAAATAAAAATGCACCTTGAAAGAAACTTTGAAACAGGCAAAAACAATCAATATGTATTTTAAGTCCAGGTCAAAATAAACAAATAAATACTTTTCCAGTCGCCACGTCTCAACAGGAAAGACAGTACGACGTATGGAAGCTTTGAAGATTTTCACAGTGTTCACAGGAAGAAGAGGAAGATCAATGGTAGCACAGGGGATTGCTGTTCCGTTATCGAGGTTTATTGTAACTAGACCTTCAATCTAGAGAAAAGATTAAGCAAAAATAACAAATTATACAAATTAAAGAAGAAAAATTGTTTTAAAAAAGAGGAATTGTACATCAATTTCACAAGCAAAGACTCAGAGAAGTATCATAAGACTTAGCAAAATAGTATATGACTAATGAGACTTATAAGGAGTAAAGTTGAGGTTGAGAACAAGAGGCATAACACAGTGATAGTCACAAAATGTTCAAATCATATTTTCTTTGCCAAAAAATATGATGATCATAATAATCATAAATTTGCTAGAAGAAAATGACATGAAGATGATGAAAGATTGGTTTGAGGATGAACTGATTTTCCATGTGAAACAATTATGCCATCAATCGTGGAATAAAGCATGTGCATTAAACATTTAGAATTACAGAAGTCGGCATGCCATTGAGCTGAAAACAAAATACTATCAGACAATTACACTCGAACTGTAATAAATACAGCAATATCAACATAGTTGATATCCATTAATTAATTCAACAATTTTTGGAAAATTTTTGATCCCCTCCCCCTTTGTCAACAACTGTCAACTTTCAGTGATCCCCCTATAATTACGCCAAAAACTTGTGACCCCCCCCCCACCCCCACTAAGACCAGTGAGGGGTCTCCCTAAAAAGTTTAGAAGGTTATTATTTTTGCAACGATGACACCTTTTCCCATTTTTTTGTTCATCATGCATCATAATGATGAACCCTCCCCCTGTCAACAAATGTCAAACTTTTTCAAACCCCTCCCCCACTGTTTTGTTGACATAATTAATGGACAGCCCCATAAGGCACAATACTTTCACTTACATCTTCCACTAAATGTCGATGCCTTATATGGCAACCCATGATGAATGTCCCAGGTGCCTCGACCAACTCCAAGAGACTTAGCGGAAGAAGTGGTACACAGGTGAGGTTCCAATGAAATGGAAAAAGGAAATGGATAAAACTCTATAACAGAAATTTCAACAATCATTTCGACAATAAATGACTCTGCTACACGAATTTAATTTAACCAACTGAGCTAACAATGTGCAACTGAAATGAAATATACAACTTGAACTTAATATTCATGCACACAACAAATTATTTGACTCAGTGCATTTTATTCTCACCCAGATACAGTAGCGTCATTTCACACTTTTCTCGGGGAGGGCAAGATAATTTTTTGGCAAATTCTTGGCAGTGTTTGTCAGTTTTTGGGCCAATTTTTGATATTTTTAGGCAAATGTTTGGCAATTTGTGCAATATTTTTGTACACATCACATTTATTTATTTATTTAATACATTACACATTATTTCTTCATTTCCTTGAGGGCCACAGCCCCCCTGGCCCCCGCCCCCAAATGACAACCCTGTCCAGGTAACCTGCTTGTCACACGAGTGAAATTGTGGGAATAATTTTCATTTCTGGTTTTTGCAGAAGTTCGTGTGACAAAGAAAATAATCTCAACTTATTAGCAAATAGCAAATTTCTATTATATCTAAATGCCAAGCTAAGTGTTTTGGAGAATTCAAGTTACACTAAAGAGGCATATTTATGAACAGAGCTAGGTTCTATATCAAAATGCCAAGCAAAATGTACCAATGGCACCCTCAACTTAAAGAAAATCCTGACAAACAGGGTTTAATCTAGGCCGTTTCCGGGAGGATTGTCCTTTCCACCCCGGAAATTTCAAATTCCTCCCCGGAGATTTTGGCATACTACATCAGCTAACAGCAGCCCTCTAGCTGACTTCCTCCCGGCCTTGTCAGTTCGGAGTCAGAGTCTAGATTAAACACTGCTGATAAACAAATTTGTATAAGGGTGGGAAGTTTTGCAACGTTGGACGATGGATCAGAAGGTCACCGGTTCAAGATCCGCAGGAGCCCTAAGGTTGACTCAGCCTTCTTTTGCCAGAAAATCCTGACAAACACAAAAAAGGTCCTCCCCATTTCGCGCCGCTTAGTTAAGCTACATAAATCATCTGTGTTATAATTTTAACTTACCTAAGTGAAATAGGTGACGACCTTTTTTATTTTATTTATTTTTGCTTATCAGACTCTCTTAGAACTTGAGGTAAATAATTCTCCATATTCAACTGTAGTAGAGGGCTCTCTTTTAAAAAAAAAATTTATTTCAAATCAATTTGTTTCAGACACCTGGGGTGATCAATGTTTTGGCCTGCCACATCCTCGACAGCAATTTCCAGCCACAGCGCAGTGATTTTGAGTTTCAAAAACACTGATTTTGTTGTGTTTTGTCTTGGGTGACATCTGTTGAAACAATTCAGGTGCTGTGTGCCTCTCAGGCACTATACTTTCACTCAACAAAATTTGCACTGTTCTCCCATCATGTCAAGTATAAAAGTCTAGAATTACAGATGTTTAGTAGTAACACTGTATTGAAATTTTAACCCTATTCCTTTAATATAGAATTTCCCAGCATTAATAAAATGATTCGCAATGTCACAAAGAATGCTGTGCACTACAAACCAGTGTAGTCACTTTCCTTCCTTATTTTAAGCAATTTTGTAGCAAAATTCATGATTTTCAATCATTACAATGCTAAATTTATTTATTACAATAAAGGTTAAAATCTCTAGATCATTTATGGATCGATTGAAGAGTGTTACCAAAAATAAAACGTGCCTGTATGACTAAAGTAAGAACAACGTAGCTGGATGATAGGAACAGGAGACGCTGCTGTGTCATGATGGCCGTCATGATCAGGAGGACAGTCTGAGAATCAAGACACCGGAAAACAATCCCAAGGTTGAAGTCGACCGGTAATCGACCTTGTCCACAAGGCGCGGGGATAGTCATAATGACGTCGTAAAGTTGAAACTGCTGCAAATGAGTTAAACACGCGCAAACTGAAAACACTCCAAGCTCATAAGTAATTAACCAACTCGAGAATGGAGAATATATTGTCAAATGAATTTAAGGCTAAATAAAACCAAACAAAGACAATAAATTATAAAATATAAATAAAAAGTAGCATAAAAATCAGGGAAGCTGTTTCCAGACTCTGACCAGAAGTACTGTATGCAGGTCATCATCATCACGCTCCAACAAGTCGATATTGACTACTGGTGATCACATGAATGAGTTTCCTCCATTCTACTCTACTCTTTATCATTTTTATATGCAGATACATTTGTATAAGGGCAGGAAATTAGCAGAGTAGTAACAATGTTGGACGATGGATCAGAAGGTCGCACGGGTTCGAGACCTGCAAGAGCCCTAAGGTCGACTCGGCCTTCTTTTGCCAGATGGCGATGGCAACTGAGCAGCAGATTAATCTGCAGAGTACACAGGTGCGTTGCATGCCATGAGAACACTGGCCCCATAGTAGTACCATGTAACTTGCACCAGTTGCCTGCTGGCTGAGGACCTTGGAAACAAAGATCAGCGCTGCCCTATGAGCCTTGAGGTTAGTCTTGAGAGCTCGGGAAGGACTTTACTTACTTACTAGGGTGGCCCTTATTTTTCAACTTCCCAATTGTTTAGCTCCCAACCCCATTTCTTGTTCCAATCATGAAAATAAAGATCTGTGAAAAATTTCAGCTCAATTGAATAACTGCAAGTCGACCCTCATTGTCCGTGAAGTTTTGCCGGTCATATCAGTGAATAGTGACAATGAAAGTTCATTGGCATCGGTCTGCAAATCTCAACATCAGCAGCAGCAAAGTACCTTTAACACGAGGTAAATTGCCATATTTCACTTTTAATCTTGCCGAAGCTTTTGATAGGTGTAAAATTACTGACAGAAATGGGCTTTGCATATTAATGGCTGCCATCGGGCAAGATACCAAGAACCTGGTGATAAAGTAAGCTCTTTACAACTTCAAAAAAATTTAGAGAAGCAAGACACTCAGAAATTCAGCTAAACTTTAACCTAAATGATTGCCAAAATTAGTGCTTGGGAAGCTGCTCCCAGGAATCACAGGCGTTGAAAAGGTAGATAGAGTGGCAATAATAGTAACTTCTCAAGGCAAGGAGCAATTAAGTCTGAAATCCAAACATCTTCAGGTGAAGAGCAAGCTATGGCTGCTTACCAAGCAGTGGAGAAGTGGGGTTTAACCAACAAAATTCAGGCACTTTGCTGTGATATGACAGCAAGCAACACAGGTCCAGTAAAAGGTGCCTGTACAAAACTGGAAAAGCTTTCAACCGTGATCTATTGTATCTCCTTGCCGTCATCACATTTTTGAGTTAGTTTTGCTGTTTGAGTCACAGCAACTTCTTCTCCAGACATGTTGCTTTCAAAAAGGTTTAAGAAGCCTGACAAAAATGGACAAGAATGTTTATAAGGTAGATGAAGTTCGGAGGATGTCCGTGCTGCTATTCTTGGCAAGCAAACCTTTCCATGCAAAACAGCAGAGAGATGATTACCAAGAATTGTTGGAGTTAACAAAGATCTTTCTTGGCGGCATTCGAAAAATATCGTTTGTATACCAGGAGCTGTAAGTCATGCTAGATGGATGGCAAAGGCAATTTATGCATTCAAGATATATATGTTTCAAAATCAGTTTCAGTTATCTAATACGGAGAAGAAATCTTTAAGCAGATTAATCTTCCTTGCTCGAGTGTGCGTTGATGGTTTCTGAAGCAATTACAGCACCATATCATGATTTTTTATTCATGAAATAACTGATTAATTATCGACACATTGATCCACAAATCAGTGATTAAAAATTTTCAAGACACCTCTGGTACTTAGTTCCCGAAACTGAATGCCTGTTGATGACAATATCCCACCAGCTTAAGGCAAATATGGCTCAAGTTTTGCTCAACCAAGATGAGGAAGTGGAGGAAGAAAAAGTTGAAGTGAAGAGATACATTGTTCCCGAAAAAACTTTTCTTCCTTTCCAAACGTCGAGTTTACCTCTCTGTTAACTCCTGGTACAAAAACGTTTTTCAACAGATTTTCTATAAGCACCGATTTCCTCAACACAGACCCGTCAGTATGGAAAGATGATCCTGGGTACAAAAGTGGATTGAAAAACTTAGAAAATAGTTTTGTGAATGATGTTGCTGAAAACAGTCAAACTCATTCAAGATTACAATAACATTCTCACCAAAGATAAACTGAGAAACAATTTATTTTACAGATCGTTTCGAACACCGTAAAAGTACCCAACTGCTACTAAATCCTGTCTTATAAAACAGTAATTTTCAAGGTTTATTGGCTCACATTAAATTTTTTAATACCATTTGAAAATGGTTTTGTCTCATAGCTTTTTAATCATAATGCATTGCATGCTATGCTCCAACTTAAAGGCTTTTGAGGGTCGCCTTGCAGTTGTCTGATTGAGCTGGAATATTTCACTTTTCTTTATTTGGCTGATTGGAACAGGATTAGGGGTTGGGAGGTGCAACATTTTCACTTTCGAAAATATCATTACTGCTAAGGGCCACCCTATTACTTACGTTTGTATAACTCTGATACTAACCATATACAGGCAGCCGGGCGGTGGCATAGGTGTCATAGAGAGCTGTAGGGCAAATTCCTTTAAAAGCTGCTGCCATTCATCATGACTTCCTTTTAATCTCTGAACCAATCTAAAAAGAAAACAGCTCCATTATGAAAGTAATACAAAAGTCTATGAAGATGAAATAAAAAATAAATATTTTGGAAGAGCACCTTTGCAATTGTATTTGTGAAATAATCAAGAGGACTATGCTGTAGCAAGTAGAGACAAGGAAATTATCATGACAAAATGCAAGATAGTGTCACACACACATTTAGAATTATTGCTTTTAGGCACCGAATCCATTAATGAAGTAAGATGCAGAGAGTTTTAAAAGAGTTCAATGCAGGGCAATAAATGTAATAAATTAATATTACATACTAAGCTATGAAAAAATGCTGAAACATTGAGAACTGACCAGTTTAAAGAAAATAAGAGTAAGGGATTTAATTGAAATCTACGATGATGTACTGAACCGTCGATACAGCGGATCTCTGATTTAAAATGTCATAGATGAATGCCTGTTGAGATGCAACCCAAGCCTTCCCAAATACTTCTCCCAAACATTCAGAAATTCAGCTCCTTAAACATACTTTAACACCGGTACATAACGATTGTCATTTGTAGGATTAAACACATGATGATAATAAAAGTTTATATAACAAACAGAACCAGAATTCAAACAAAAGGATAAATGGAACAGTAGCAGTGGTTTCAGCACAGAAGGCATCCCAATAAACAACTTGAAAAACCAATTATTATTACTTGTTATCATTATTATGCATAAGACCTGGACAGACAGTCTTTCATGACGGTAAAGTACGGACTTCTGGAAATGAAGACGTAGCACTGCGGAACAAATACGGCTTGCTTGTCGTCGAATCTACTGCCCGTATTGGGTGACGAAAGGCTTTCTCCACACCTCCAGAAACCATCCGAATCCTGTTCACAATATCTATAATTAATTTACTCATTCTGTGCGATATTTGATGATGTTGACAGATGCATGACGGACTTGAAATGTAATGTGTTATATGATGGCCCTTCTGCTTTGTGTATCGCCGCTAGAAGACATCCGGATAGAGAGAAGTATCCTGTATAATTATATAATTAATTAGTATTCTTTTTCCGGCTGTTGCTTGTAAATGATTGATTGATTGATTAAGTTCATTTAAATCAAAGGCGCTTTTTAGTCAAAAGCGCCGCTGCCGACGAACAACCAAGTCTTTAGCCTAGCCAGGAACGATAGTCTAGTACTGGTGGTATCGCGAAGTTCTGGTGGAAGAGAATTCCATAGCTTTGGCCCTTGAACGCGAAAAGACCGATCTCCAAACACACTGCGAGTTCGAGGAACGACCAGTATTTTGGTGTCATTTGATCTAAGCCCAGCTGGTCTATCTACATTTCGAACAAACTTGATGTCAGCTTCCATATAATCTGGAGCTTCACTGCGTAAACATTTATCTACCAGTGATTACAATCTTGAAATCGATTTGTGCCCTAACAGGAAGCCAGTGTAATTCCTTTAGTATAGGGTTGATATGATCCCTTTGTCGCGTGTGTGTTATTAGACGAGTGGCGGCGTTCTGAACGATTTGCAGACGACGAATCAGAAGTTCAGGTAATCTTACAAGCAGGCCATTGCAGTAATCGCTTTTCGAACTGGTCATAGCTTGGACAAGCAACTTAGAAACCTCTGGTGAGAGGGAGTCGGTAACTAATCAAAGTTGCTTGAGCTCGTACCAGCTGTTTGCAACTAGCATTGATACATGCTGCTTAAAAGTAATAGTAATAGACTGCTCAAAAAATCTATGCGATTAAAATTCATTTAAAATCGTCTTCAATCTCTGTACTCTCATATCATCAACCTCCGACCCTAACAAATGTCCAAAACGTTTGTTCATTGTCTCTTCTGAGGTGTCACTCAGAGGTCAGAGGGGTGAACCTGCTAGGAGACCATAGAACAGTAGCATGACAAACACATTTCACTCGATCATTCTTCCACTTAATTTGTAATGAAACAGTTTAAGTGATGGCCACCAGAACTCTACTAAAATGCTGCTTCATATTTTGTCTCAGTTATCACCAGACCATTATTTAATTAAATCTTGCAGTGGTTTTCCAGTTTTGGGTCATAATCATTGGCTCAAATCAGGCCATAGAGGTCAACTGCTCATCGTTTGGGTGTCTGTAAGGAAGGCAATATGGAAAACCATCTCACTCATCATATCTCCAGGTGGTGTAATGATATAATTAGCTGTGCTTTATGGCAGAGAAATCATAATCATAATCACCATCATCATTTCATCTATTCTTGTGTTTCGTTTAAGTTACTGTTGAACAATTAAAATAATAAAAATTAAAGCATTTTGACTTCGTTGCACTGACTATACTGGAATTGTAAAAATTCAAAAATGCTGACAATGATAATGACAAATACCAAAGCACAAAGCAATTACCGGTAGGAAGACATAGTTACAGTGGAAATAGAGAGCTACAACTCAGTAGTTAGGCTAGTGGTCAGGAACTGACTCTTACCCTTGTCATCTCTCACATGAGTATGGGTGAATGACTACAGCCCCAAATCAGAGGGCAGTGATCTGATCTCCAAAGATACCCTAGCATATATATATATATATACATATATATATATATATATATATATATATATATATATATATATATATATATATATATATATATAATATTATATAATACACACATATATATATAGGTATATATACATATATATATATATATATATATATATATATATATATATATATATATATATATATATATATATATATATATATATATATATACCTTAGATATATTGCAGCCAAACTGTCAGTATGTTGATGACAGTGAAAGCGAGCAATATATAACTAAGTTACCAAATACCATATACCAGTAAATAATCAAAAAGGAAAGTGGCATACACCAGCAAAAAAGTTCAGGACAAACACACAAATAGTTAATGCACCAATAAGCAATACATAGACTGTTTAGATAAAGATATTTACTCTGTAAATATGACGTCTGATGTAGCAGCAGAGACTGACAGCATATGTCCTTGTCCCAACAATGTCAGTCAACACCAGGTAACGAAGGGTGTCAGTGCAACTGTTGACACTGACAAAACATTCGTCTAAAATTTCAGCGATAAATGAATCACATTAGTTTAATGGCAGTCAAAAAATTAATTAATCGTTTAACACTAGAGTGCACACTGTAAGTGTGTACCAATCAATGTTTACTTTGCAGCTCTTTGAGTCAATTACCGGTATTTAACTAATATCGCCATCAAGTACACAACCCATTTTTAATGTCCTATGTTCTCTACCGGCAGCTAATTAAAGAACTGTAGCTCTTTTAGGTAATAGCAACACTATAGCGATAGCAGTATTGTAGAACGTTTATATAACTGAAAAAATCCTGGGCCTCTGTCAAATCACCATTCTGAAATGATAGAATCATAATTGCTGTATCTTGGAAATGGATTTCAACACAGAACAAAATTCAATATCTATGGTTAATAATATAGAATTAGACAAAACAAACTATAAATATGTTAAGAACTAAAACCTGGAAAGCATAGAGTTGTCAGCGACATAAGAGTCTCTACGTTAAGAGGCAGTTCCAATGGTTTTACAACAGTCTCGGCCTCCGAATCTTTGACACAGTCGACCTGTCGACATGAATATCGCCTGGTAATCGTCCTCCTCAGAACCGCAATTCCGTCGATGTCACCGACCGTTACGCCGTTCGTTCGGTTATTTTTCCGCTTTGGCAACACCACCGACTGTGACCTTCTCTGATTGAAAGACTCCGAAGTTGAAACGGTTCTCCGCAGAATCGGGGGGTAGGTCGGGTCGGGGCGCTGAGACGTGGCCGGAAAGATGGCAATATTTCCCGATACAGCTGCAAGTATCTGAGGAGCAAGAGCAACGTTGCTTATGCTGGAAAGCTGTTCGGAAAGCAGCTGAAAAGTTGAATTCCAGGTAAAAGAATTATCATTAATGAATTTTGACTCAGTTATATGATCAATAATTATGTGGCTGATCTTGTAATAATAAATAAATAAAACTAAATTAAAATTATTACAAATTAATGCCCTCTAACGAATAAAACTGAGTCGACCTTAGGGCTCCTGTGGGTATCGAACCTTCTGCTCTATCATCCAGCACTGTCACCACTCTGCTAACTTCTCGCCCTGATAAAATGTACACCCTCAAAATATCCTAATTATGCCTGAGAGTTAGATCTATGTCTTTACTTCTGGATCAGTAGGAAGAAGGGTGGTAGACTCGTCGAGACCGATCACTGCTATCATCTCAAGAATCTTATTGTGAAGTCTGCCAGGCGGTGCCATTCTTCACTTAATAGCCACTACCTATAAGCACACAAATGTCAACAAAACATGTCTAAAATAGAAATTGCTACTGTTAAAGCTATTAACTGTTACTAGAATAGGCAAACATACTGTAATAATCTTTCAAAATGAGTGAGTTGCCAGCACACAACTTTGACATCAATGTATTCTATTCATTCAGTACTTGTCTAGGAATCCATAACTTTCTCCATTAAGGGACCGTCCATAAATGACGTCATGAACTTAGGGGGAGGGGTTCAAACATTTGTGATGATGTGTGACGACGGGGGAGGGGGTTTCCAGAAATGTGACGTACATAATTCTAAATATTGTTATTAATACTGCAATGCTATGTCAATTTTAGGGGGACTGACTTTTTGTGACAACTTGTGAAGAGGGGAGGGGGGTTAAAAAACTGCCAAAAATTGCATGACGTCATTTATGGACGGCCCCTAACTCAATTTACTCTTGCATGTCCACTAATTCTTCTTCAATATCTATTGCCTGTCATAACATGGCAACAAAGTTTCAAAACAAAGAGAGTAAAACAAATTGTATCTCTTCCTTCTTTGGACAGGCCAGATCAGATCAGATCAGATCATATCAGATCAGTTGCAGTCTGTCAGGTTTTCATTACACAGTACCGTATATATCCAGTCGTAGGTGCCATCAACACCCCATTGATCTCCATGCATTGACAATCTTCATACAGTCCATTATGTTCTCTAAAGTAAAAGTAAAGTCTTCCCATGTCCGGATTCGAGCGTTGGGGCCAAAGCTGATCTCCGGTCTCCAAGGCATACAGCGACACAGGTGGCATACGCCATTAACCGAGAGTAGGTTGCCAGCCAAACATTTAGGCCCATGCTTTACTTCACAGTGAACAATACTCCTCATTTATTGTTACAACTGTCCTCTAGCGAATATGGCCGAGTCAACCGTAGGAGCTCCTATGGGATCGTCCATAAATTACGTAATGCAATTTTGGCACTTTTTTTACCCCTCCCCCTATGTAACGCGACGTAACAAAACGTCAGACCCCCTAAAATTAAAATATGACATAACAATGGGCCGACCCTCCATTTTCGTCTTCCAAAAAGTCTTGACAAGCAAAAAAAGGTCATCCTTGTATTTTTTCCTGTTGAAAAACCCTGACAAGCAAAAAAGGTCATCCTTGTATTTTTTCCTCTCCAAAATCCCTGACAAGCAAAAAAAGGTCAAAGGCCATCACTTAATTTTTTTTGCATTACGTCACATTTACGGAACCTCCCCCTCATCATCACACTTCGTAACAAATGGCCGGACTCCCCCCAACCGCGTTACATAATTTATAGACGACCCCTATGGGGCTTGAAAGTCAGCATGCCTGCCCAGCATGTAAGCACTTCAGCCACTGAAAAATCTGTGCAAATTAATAATATTTTCCTCAAACATGAACCTTCAACTGATCTTGAAATAGCTTGATGACATGTTCCTTGATTTGATGAAAAGTTGGTATAAATGAATTTTTTTCTTAAATAAACTATTATTAATTACATAAAACAGAAAGGTGTATGAAAAGCGTCATATGACAAAGACTCTGTACAAAAAGCTGCGAGCACATATTTTTATAAAAAGATCTCATCCGGCTTATGTAGTTTCCAGACGCAGCTTTACAAATTCAGAAAACTGCTAAGGCCTTTTGACAGACCAAATTCACAAAACAATGTTTGCAATTTCAATTATAGTCATAAACCATAATGCACATTACAAGGATTATTCACTTTTACCTAAAAATAGACCAGTTATAAGTGATGGTTCCAGCTGATATTTCGTTTATGTTTTCATCAGTTGATGTCTTCTTCGTTATAATGACCACATGGTAAAACTGAAAAACACAGGTCACACGGTGTATTCCAAGGAATAGTTTCCAGGAAACCATATGCCTATCTAGCAAATAAAGGGCAACATTTATGTTTATATTAACATTTGCCTTAGAAAGATACCAGTTATCAGTATTATAACCGGACAATTTATATAGCGTTGTAGCATAGTTAAAAATACCAAAAGCAGGGAAACCGACAGGCAACTAACGTTAATCGTTAAGTAGGTACAAACAGCAATATTTCCCACCTGTAGTTTTAGAAAGATAAAGAAAAGTAGAATATAGATAAGGAATCATTCTGGCTTACATATACAAGTACCAAACTGCACAATCAACCACAAAACCAACCATAATCAATCAATCAATTATGAAGCTTTTTTAGCACCAACATAGTGAAGCATTTAGCATTGCTGCAGAGTGAGAATCATAGTCAGAAATCCTGACAGCGGCAGTTTGCAATTGGCAACCAGATGTCTGTCCATAAGAGACTGGTTCTAGCTAAGGAGGCAGAGGCGTAGCGAGGGTATCCGGCGCCCGGGGGCAAAGTGTACCGTTGGCGCCCCCAACACTGCTGACAAGCAAAAAAAAGGTCGTCACATTGTTCTCGGCGCTCAAGTCCAGTCTTACGGGCGCCACTCTTCATAGTAGTGCTAACGAGCAAATAAGAAAAAGGGCATCGCACATGTTTCTTCTTCTTTATTATGCAATTGACTTACCCAAATACCCAATTTTGGCGCCCCCACCTCGGCGCCCGGGGGCATATGCCCCTGGCTACGCCTCTGTAAGGAGGGTATGTAGTTAGAAAAGAGGTGTATTTAAGAATTTAAGAAGAGACCAGAAAGTCGAAAGATGCTCAGCTTGACGAAAGTTTGTTGGAAGTTGATTAGGTTAGGTTAGGTTAAAAAGTCAATTTATATAGCGCAAAAACCATGAACAAAGAGTCAAAGGCTAGAGCGCTTTACACTAATACGAGGTCTCGAAGAAAATAATATGTTTTAAGTTTCCTTGCGAACGAATAAAGATTGGACTCTCTAGTCACGTAACCCAGTAATGCATTACATAACGATTACAGAGCATCTAGCAAGTGCAAAGTGTAAACATGCCTACACCAAATGCAGAAAATCATGTCTGAACACTGGAATACTTTTTAAATGCTAGGTTTAGATCAAATTAGAACCATGCATAAAACATATACCATGGGCACATGGTAATGAAGCAAGGACTTGGAACGACAAGGACATGGACTCGAGAAAGAGATCATAGAAGGTATAATTCCAGGAAGAAGCACTCAAGGCAGGGTCATTTCTAGGATTGTGAATTTGGGGGGTGTCGGGAAAATCTGGGGGTGTCGGAATTTGGAAATCTCTACCGAAAAAGAAAAATTCCGACAAGCAAAAAAAAGAAACCTTATCAAATCTCAAAAAAGCCTCTGACAAGCAAAAAAGGTCACCCGGCGATAAAAGTTGGGGGGGGGGTGTACTTGTGTACTTCTCCATTTGGGGGTGTCCAGGGCTAATTAATATGCATTTTGTATGCAAGACATTGTCACATTACTAAATTTTGGGGGTGTCGACCTCAAATTGGGGTGTGTTGGGGGTTTTTAGGGGGGTGTAAAAATTTCCCTGGCTCAAGGAATGCCAAGTATAACCTAGCTCGACAACATCCAAACTTGGACGGGACTTACAACATACCAAGCCATGGGGGCAACTAACAATAGGCAGCAATGGAAAGGGATAGTCCATTGTGTGACCAGCCCTCAGAGCGAGGAAGGCTAAAGAAGAAGAAGAATAATAAAACTCTCAGATCCAGTCCAGATCAGAATCCAAAGTATTTGTACAAAACAGACTGCAGTACAGATAAAGAAATGTAAAGATAACATTGCTGTGGCTGAGAGAGAGAGAGAGAGAGAGAGAGAGAGAGAGAGAGAGAGAGAGAGAGAGAGTTTGTGTTGCAACTCCCATTAAATTGATTTATGAAGCAAAAGAAACTTAATAACAGACGGCAGAAAAACTCAACCATTAGGCCTTTGCTTCAAACAGCAGCCATGTCAGATATACCACAGTACTGTAATTACAAATCCAATCGCATAATGACTGGAAATTCTTTGACATTATCCAAAATGCAGACACAACATCCTGCATATCTTAAGCACTGCAAACGCACAGCAAATTACCACTCAGAATTGATTTTTAAAAATGAGTCTGCTTTCTCAGAAATTCCTAAAATCGACAAATTTAACTTGCTGATACAGTGGATCCCACTTAATCGCATACCCCTTAATTGCATGACCCGCATAATCGCATAACAACAAAAAAATCCGAATCAGTGTTTTGTGCGTACAATTCATTATCAGACGTCCCGGCTATTCGCATAGCCCAGTTAATCGCATAAGCAAGGCTTGCACGGCAACTATGCAATTAAGCGGGTTTCACTGTATCTGGAATTCATGCTCTGAGCAAAACTACATAATTTCATATATTCAAAATGGAATTGTACGACATAGTCTTGCCCTTTTGCTTATTTTATTACAAGGTCAATAAAATGCATTATTGTATTGTATTGTATACTGGATTATTTATACAGCGCCATAACCATGGCATAACCAAAGACAAGGGTGCTTGTACATAATTCCTAGTCAAATCATCAGCCGTTAATGACTGTTCTCACAGAAAGCAACTAAAACTTCTTTTTCAGACAATCCCACCTTGCATTCTCCTCACATAAAATATCATTACCATCATCCATAAAAGCAGGGCGCGATTTGTAGGGGGAAAGGGAGGATTTTCCCCCACTGCCCAACTGCACCCCCTCCCCTACTGCTACATCCCCCACCACTACATCCCCCCCACTGCTACACTTCCCCAGCAACTACATCCCCCTAAGCTCGACATATCCCCTCCCCACTGTTCCAGGACACAAATCGCACCCTGCATAAAAGCACTCTATAGCAGCTTTACATAGCTGGACCTACAACCATGAGTAACTGAGACCTACTATGAATTAGAGATTTAGCCTGGCTGAGCACTCATAACTAAGTGCACCATGCCAAGCTTTCAAGTAGCCCTATGGAAATTTGATTGAATAAACTAATTACTTATATGTTGCATAAGAGTATGAAACACAGCCAGCCACTGGAAATTCAACACCTAAGAACATGACTTGTTCTGATAAAGCTCTTTAATATGTTCAAACATTATCATTTAGGTAGAACTCTTGCAGCTTTTGGGAGAGTCCCTATCAAGAGGATATTATAATGACATCCTAGCAATAGGATATAATCTATGATATGTGTTGTGATCAATCTTCTTGGAATTCATAATTATTTTACAGTGGAAAACACCAAATCTCTAAATATATCTGCACGCGAATGCACACATTCATCAACACCAAGCAAAGACGGAAGTCTTTGATAGTGCACATTCCTGATCTTAGAATAATAATAATAATAATAATAATAATAATAATAATAATAATAATAATAATGCACTTCTATAGCACCAGTTCTAATACCTAAGGGTATCAATCGATGGTACTTCAAATCCATCGGCAAAAGACCAGGTAATTCCAGAGATCAATCAGAGGGAAAGAGTAAGATCGACTATGGAGGAAAAGCTACTATAGAGGAAAAGCTGCCACAGGTCAAAATCAAGGACAAAATGATTAAGAAATAAAACTGCGAGTATTCATGACGTGACCATCAGTGCAAGCAACAGTGGATGCACTTGAAAACTCGAAGATTCAACAAAGATCTAAGTTTGCACAGTAATAAAGGCTCTCGTAAACAACCTTGCTCCATAATATATAATTACTGGTGACTATTACATTACATAAAGGCTCTCGTAAACAACCTTGCTCCATAATACATAATTACTGGTGACTATTACATGTATGGTTCATTTCCTTTTGAGGCAAGAATTTTCAAAATAGCCTCAAGATAACCCAACATCAAAACCAAATGCTTCATTCTTCACAAAACTCCCCTCACTAATCTAGCACAACTGACTGACTGACTTATTCGACTGGATAGCTATATTTATATTTAGAATGATTCAGGCAATAAAATCTTAGGTAGAAACACTCTCTTAGAGTGCAGTGCCAAATACAGTAAATAGAACAGTATATCTGTGCTGTTAGTTCAGTCATGCATTCTGCTGCTCATATAATTAAGTAAGTAAAATCTCGTGAATGTCTACAGTGCTTTCAAAAGCAGCACCACAGTAGCTCCTTATTCTTATGTGCTTAATCTTAGTGTGAAGTAGCTATAGCCAAAGGTTGGGTCATTCAAGCAGGGCCATTTAATCCAAAGGGTCATTGTGGTTGGGATGCTACAGCTATGAAGGAAATGATTTTTTTAAGAGGAATGCTGAATTTAGGAAGAAATACTTGACGAGATGTTGAAAGAAGAGAAGAAAATTGTGTCTCAGAATATGTGATTTGACCATAGTGAAGATAGCAAAGCGATGCTGGAATTGAGTTCCAAAGTTATGGCACAGCATATTAAAAAGCACTGTTGCAAAATACCTTTTAAGGAGCAGGTCCATCGAGAGGCGGGGGCAGAGGAGGGCAAATGCCCAGGGGCCCGGTGATCTGCAGGGGGCCTGAGTCAGGTCATATAAGCCTAGATAGAGCACCTGGAAGGTCAACGTCGGGCAGAGAATTTAAGAATTTGACTAACTTAGGCCATCAACGAGCATAATTACTATGTTTATGACAGAGGGTGCTCGGGGCAGCAAGACAATATCTCAACCAAATATAGTCCGATTTTCAACATTTTTTATTTATTTTGTTCCAAGGAAAGTGGCCACCCTCGCAATTTTTTAAAATTTTTGCATGGATGGTTTGAAAGAGGAATAAAAATGCAAAACATTGGTGTACATGTATACCTCATCTTTTTAGCCTTCAAAGTTTCTGAGCAATTGCAAGTAGAAAGCAATCCAAAATTACATGAAAATACACAAAACCGCTGATTCTTAAGCGGTTTAGATCGTTGATCAACTTAGGCCAACTTTGGTGGCTGCCTGAGGTTGACCTTCCAGGTGCTCAACCTAGGTTTCTATGGTCAGGTCCACAATAAAGTTATATCAGTGCAATATTTATGAGTGAATTGTGAAGTGCCTGCTTATAAAGAATGGGGCAATGAAGGAGGGGTGGGTAAGAAGGCATTGGACATCCTTTGTAGTTTGTACTTTAACAACGTCTTGAAAAGTCTGACAAGCAAAGAAAAGATCATCACCATTTTCTTACACTTGTTTTGCATATTTTTGGTATAATTTTGGAAATCATTGAAGTTTTTTACTTTCACAAAATTTTTTAGGGGCCCGTGACTGCTCTGCTCAGATGCTAGGAATTTCTCTCAACGGGCCTGAAAGGGAGCCTTATTTCAAAATAGAAAAGGACTCTAATATAGAAATAACTTTATTCAAACCATTTATATTTCCCCTTACAATGTAATAACTAATAACATCAGGTCTCAGTCAAAACATTAATGTATTGTAGTAAATTTTGCATACATGAAATGACAAGGTGCAAGAAAAATTGTGGAAATGCGCTATGTAGATGTGATGAAAACAGGCATTTAACTAAAATTTGCTAAATATTATTAATGATGATGATGACCACCTTTTTGCTTTGCCAGTTCATTTAAATTTAAAAGGTAGTGGAAACAATTGTGAAATTTTATAATTTTGCAAAGCTAGAAATCTAAGAAACTTCTAATCTGATACATAACTGCAGAATTCATTGTTTTAATGTGCAATCACTGGTTATTTTGAGAAACCAACACTGGAAAACAAGAGCAAAACTGTTGGACCTTAACAAAGGATGTCAATCTTCTTTTAAAGATATATTTTCATTACAAATATAATTCTGATTAAGATGGGTACTCTCCCATGATTGTTTAAATTCATAAATGTCATTGCAGTCAACTCCTATTCTTTTACAAAACAGCTGACTTTTAATCCTTCACAGTACAATTTATCAGAGATGTAGCCAGGATTTTAGGTTTGGGGGGCTGAAGAGTGAAGCCCAAGATTCACTCCCCTCCTTTCCTTTTGAGCCCACAATGCCATTTTGGGGTTGAATTCATTTGGGGGAGCTAGCTTCAGGCTTGAGGCTCAAGCCCATCCTCCCAAAGCCCATGCCTAGCTACTTCCCTGCAATTTATTGCAAAATTTATTACTACATGAAACCAGTCTTCACCTCTTTAAAAAAACGCAATCAAATGTTGACTCTACACAATCTAATACAAAACAACATTCAAACTAAATAGAACAAAACTTAAAACCTATGTCAGAAGCAGGCAAAGCATACTCCATATTATCACAACTGTAATGTGGAATAGACCAAAGTTTTCCTGAATCTTTAACTTCTTTGCCAAATTAAAATAACAATTCTCTATCCATTGAAACTGCCTTAGTTTAAAAATCGAAATAATTTGCTAATTTGCAGTTGCCAAACGGGCAAAATAACCAACAGATGTTCGGACTCGAGAGATAATGGTTGATTACATGTATTTCATGTGACAAATATGCGAACAATTCAGGCGTTTAGTTCAAAAGAGAAGACGCCTCCTTAATTAATTGCATGCTCACAACCTTGAGCCTCGCGAATAATTGCGATCCTTAAGAAAACACTGCGGAAAAATTATTTCGATAAGAACAAACAATATTGACCTGGCTGGTATTTAATGCAGCATTAGGCTGGTGCTATTAATAACTTAAAACAATCTTACCTGTGCTATTCTCGTCTAGAAGTGAGTGCAGAAACCATGAAACGACGATCATCTGTCGTTCGAATGGGCCTAATAGGCCACTATGTCATGTACGTGTTGTTGACTACCGTAAAGCCTTTGAATTGAAACGCCTGCACCCGCTGTGGCTCTATTAAAACGCATCGTCTAATCGTTTAGGCGCACTGAAAATAAAATTGTTCGTCCTTTTACTTAATCGGCCTAATGATCGAATCCCCTTCGTAGCCAGCGTCGACCAACGACGCCTCCTCCTTCGCCACCGGCACCAGAATAACGCCATCTGTACGCCCAAAGTAAACAACGCCGTATCTAATCAGCCTCAACTTCCGGTTGAAAAGACTCATTTAGACCAAGAACTTGTCTGGAAGCTATGTCTATGCCATTATACACTGTATATCAGCCAAGGTCAGGCTGCCGTCTTCTACTGCTACAGATCCTCGAGTGTCTTTCTTTCTCTTCCTGTGGTGTTTGTATTTTCTTCTGGTAATACTATATCATTAGATAATGCTTATATTTGGATTGATTTGATCTTTTACTGCTTGGATTTGGAGAATCATCGATTGAACCCTTATAGTATTAAAATAGTGCTATAAAATGCATCGATAATTATTTTTATTATTAATGCTTATTGGAAAATTTTAGTAATTCCTCCATGGCTAAACCTTGGGTCTTCGATAGTGAATTTTTATCCCATCTCTTGAGCTGTTCCAACCGACCGCCGAACTATAGGGCCTACATTATTTTTTAAATTACAGTGTAAAGTCTATTGCCTATACGTAACGTAGGCCTAATAGGCTATACTGTATTTCCGTTGTAAGTTTTTCAACCGGAACAATGGATCATTCTACTTCTGTGCATTCACAGAATTTGGACAATTGCTTCCATCAGTGTTTAATTTATACAGGCCTGTTAGGAGGGGAGATTTCCACCACCCCACCCCCACCCCAAAAAACCCTCAAAATTCCCCAAATCCCAGCACTTACATAAATTTTGCTGTCTTTTCCCCTCCAACCAAGTCGACCCCACCCCGAAAGTCTCAACCCCCCCAAGGCCTGGAGTCTGGATAAAACACTGGCTTCCATTCCTATAAAGATCTACTGTACTTTTCAATTCGAACGAAACAATGGATCATTCTACAGTAGGCTATTTCTGTGCATTCGCCGAAATAACGCACAAGCAGAACTAACCTCTGATTTAGTAGAATTGAGTAGTAAAGTTCATGTACAGTTCTGACGATGGCTATATATCATTTCCTCCATAGCTGTAACAACCTAGCCCTGCTGCCCTTAATTTGGATGTTGACTATTGCCTGGCTGATAATATACCTTCCCCATAGCTATTTTAAGAAAGGCTGAGCGCCTAAGAATAAGCAGCTACTGTTGTAGTGCCTCCAAGGCGCTAATAAATCCACGAGATTTTACTTTACTTTACTTATTGTTATTGTCAAAGTACGAAGCCACAGTAAACCATACGCCAATATAAATTATACAATCAATACAAAATGCACTTGCTCGTGCTGTTACTAAGTCACTTAAATTCTCCCATATTTCACCCATACTAAAATCATTACATAATTGTCTTAAAATAACTGAACGTATCCAATATAAGATAATAACTTAATTACATTTATTACATTTACACTTACATTTTTTCACTTACACAGTTACATGTAACTTACTTCAGTCATCAAAGCCTGTCTACCTTAAATCACTACATATATATATATATATATATATATATATATATATATATATATATATATATATACAGTGATGGGCACTAGTTAACTAAAAAAGTTATAACTATTAGTTTAACTGGAAAAATATAGTTGAAGCAATAGTTTAACTACTTTTTTCTTAACTAGTTACAGCAATAGTTTAACTGCTTTTTAAAATAGTTACAACTAAAAGTTTAACTACTTTTTTGCCAACTTTTTTATTATACGGTACTGCTTATTTCTTATTGCTTTTTGTGCTGAAACATGAAAATGAACTACACTAGTCTTGCTGACATTGTTGTTGATCCTTCTAATAGTGAGTTAATCACATTAGTTGATGCAATAACTGTCTGCATAAGTCTTCAGGGCAGTTGCACATTGGGGATGACTGAGGATGCATCCCCCACCAGCCCACCACACCAGCCCACCACACCAGCCCACCAAAATTTCGTGTGGCTTTGATGAATTTAAAAGAAAATTTGTTGGTATTTATTTCTTGATAGTACTTTAGTCTAATAGTATACTTACTGACTATCTATAGTTTGGTTTTGCACTATGACTTTGTACAACCAGACTAAAATGCTTTTATACATTGTCAATTCTGAGCATTATATTTCATAAATCAAATCTACAGATTTCTTCTAAACCATTTACATTTAATTCCTTTGACAATTGTGGGATTTTCTTAGAAATTCACTGCATCCCCACCAAGAGTTCTTGGAACCGCCACTGCAAGTAGATTACGGCGATTTCTTTGTATTAAATTGAAAGGAGTCGAATAATAAAATATTTACAAAAAAAGTTGCAAAATAGTTGGAAATAGTTAAACTACTTTTAAAAAAAGTTTAGTTTAACTTTTTCTTGAAAATTTTAACTATTAGTTAAAATAATAGTTTAACTACAAATATTTAGTGAAAAAAAAAAGTTTAGTTTAACTACTTTTTTCCAACTAGTGCCCATCACTGTATATATATATATATATATATATATATATATATATATATTATAGGGCCTATATATTAACCATTCAGCCTCCTCGACCCACAAGTTCATCATTACCTCACTCTGTCACGCCCACTGAATCAGTCATATCCCCGAAAATTTGCAGCCGTGCTTCTCATACGCCTCACCTGAACTTTGGAACTCGATCCCAGCTTCCCTCCGCAGACTTGGACACTTTCAAACAATAAAATCTGAATCCCCATTCCTATCATTCCTGCATTAGGTATCTCCTCAAGTCTTCAGGTCTAAGCTTAAATCCTTCGTTTTTCTTAAATCATTTCCTCCATAGCTACATGTAACAACCTAACCTCACTGCCCTTTGGATGTTGACTATTGCCTGGCTGATAATATATATATACCTTTCCCATAGCTAATTTAAGAGAGGCTGAGCGCCTAAGAATAAGCAGCTACTGTTGTGCTGTTCCAAGGCGCTATAGAAATCCACGAAATTTTACTTTACTTTACTTTACGCCAACAAATTAACATGAATGACAAATCTACGGTAGGCCTATAATTAATTAGGCCTAATATCGAAAACATTATTGCAAGCGGATTACTTATAGGCCTACAGTGATGAGAGCAGGCCTATTCCAATTAGATTTATGCCTACAAAGAAAAATCAAAACAGGAAGCCATGTAATTTAACCCTACACGATACAGTCACGATACAATTGATCGGTCTACAAGAGTACTGAGTAACATCGTAATAGGTCAAATTACGCGATGATTAAACTGAGACAATGCATGCATTATTGTCTGCATTAGGCCTATATCGCGGTTGCATGTAGGCCTACAACTGTTAGAATTGTAATTACTTTTAAAGCCATGGGCGTCTGGAGGGGGTGCAAGTGGGTGCCATTGCACCCACCTGGATGAATTGTGAAATTATGAAAAAAGTCAACTGTAACAAACGGCTTAGGCCAACAGGCGCGTTCCCCGGGTGACGGATGGGGGCAGGGTTTAATCTAGGCCGTTTCCGGGGAAATTGCCCTTTCCCGGAAATTTCAGATTACCCCCCGGAAATTTTGGCATACTACATCAACTAACAGCAGCCCCCTAGCAGAATTCCCCGGCTTTGTCAGTTCCTCCGGCTTTGTCAGTTTCCCCCTGGAGTCCAGGAGTCTAGATTAAACACTGGATGGGGGGAGTCCTGGACAAGGAAACCTTGTGATTGAACCTAATAACACGGAATATGGTGGCGTGGACGGTGGACAAACTGTACTAGAAGACAACGGTGGAATCAAACACAGCGGAAGCAGGGGCGTAGCGACGGGGTATATCTAGTGTTTTATAGAGGCCTGTTAGGATCGAGGGGAGATTTCCCCAAACCTCAAAATTCCCACCCCCCACAAAAAATCCCAGCATTTATACAAAGTTTGCATTGAACCACATGTGTCTTTTCCCATCCAACCAAGTCGATCCCCCTCCCGATAGCCTCAATTCCCCCCCCCCGAAAGGCCTGGAGTCTGGATAGAACACTGGGTATATCGGTAGTATATACATGGGCGTCCGGAGGGGGGTGCAAGGGGGTGTAGTTGCACCCCCATGGAAAAATGTGGAGTTATGAAAAAAGTAAAATTACTTGTTTCTTTCGTCACAAAACCTTGTTTTGCACCCCCTGGAAAATGTTTTCATTTATTTTGTCACAAGACCCTGTTTTGCACCCTCTGAAAAAATTTCTGCGGACGCTCATGAGTATATATATCCCCTAACAAAATCAGACTACCCTGAAATTTTCAACGTGTTTTTAAAGATTTTTTAAGATTTTAAAATATTTATACTCCTCCCCCCAATCAAATTCCTGGCTACACTCCTGAGCGGAAGATCTTCAAGCGCACTGTCGAAAGCGGATCTCCAATTTAAGGGGATATTGCGGTCATCTCGAATTCTCGATAGGGGCCTATACCTTGAAGTCCTGCCAGTGCACTGAGAATGTGAGGTTATGTAAGGACACGAAACAAGGTTACGAATAGAGCAGGCGGCAGGCCTAATAGTCGGTGGAAAGAGACTAACAAAGAGAAAAGATAATTAACCCCTTAACTGGGTGCTCCGAGTAACGCTCGTCCACTTTACATTGAGTTACAAATAGTTGCCCAGTTAAGGGGTTAAACGGAGAAGCTTCGTGTCTATAGCTATTGCGCTATAATGAGCTGGCAGAAACTTCAGAACGCAACTATGATGATGATGATGAATTTTTCAGAACAAATTGTAACCAATTAAGCCGACCTACTGTATGCAAAAGCAGAGTTTTAACAACAGACTTCCTGGCTTCGGAAAATCTAAGCCACCGGTATTCCCCTGACTGTTGTAGTCTACTGCTAATGCCTTTAGCTGCTCTGGTTATGTCCCACACAACAAACAACATTAGGCCTAACTGCATGTGTGCTATTGCACAGTGCCATGGATCATGAATGTAGGCCTATAAGCCTATGCACATACAAGTACAGTAAAACCTCGTTATCTCGCCCCCGTTAAGCCGCCAAATTCGCCTCTCGCCATGCGTAGGTCTGGAACGGATTTCCCGCCATGCATTCTACCTCGAAAAGCCGCCATCCTCGCCTCTCGCCCTCGCCATCAAGGCATTGGGTTTGGTCCTATGCAATTTGACCTCGTTAATCTCGCCAAAGAGAGCAGCAAAAGGACTACAGACAATGGGAAGACTTAGACATATTTGGAATGCTAAAGAAATAAAGATCAACACAAAAATTCAAATATACAACACTATCATTGTTCCACAAATGCTTTATGGATCAGAAACGTGGATATTAAAAAGAGCAGATGAAAACAGACTATTGGTGGCAGAAATGAGTTGTTTGAGAAAGATATTGGGAGTAAGTAAATTACAAAGAATAAGAAATGAAGACATCAGGAAAAGACTGGGAATGAAAGAGACAATAATAGATAAAATCAGAAGAAGAAGACTTAGATGGTATGGACATGTAAATAGAATGAAAAGCAACAGACTCCCATATAAAGCACTCTACACATACAAAGAAGGAAAAAGAGGAAGAGGAATACCCAGGAAAAAGTGGATGGATAACATCAAAGAAGACTTCGAAAGATATCAAATGACAATAATAGATGGAATGAGATTAACAACGGAAAAAGATAAATGGAAAAGTTTTGTGTCTAGCTATTGCCGCTAATGAGCTGGCAGAAAGCAACTATGATGATGATGAATCTCGCCATTGCCACGAGCTCAGGTGCAATGCCAATGCATGGCTTTCGTTATACTGTACAGGGTACTGCTATGTACAGTATAACGAAAGCCGTGTTTCCACCCATGAAACCTCCCCCCCCCGCTCGCTCGCCAATGGGAACAATTAAATGGAGGAAATCTGCCCACACCATCACCCTATATCAGTGGGTGTCGGCATTCTACAAGCATCACGTGTAACACTTGCAAGCTACATATATCCACAAAAGTAAAAGACAGACGATGAAAGTCAGTCTAGCCAACAAACAGCACAAACATCATAATGTTATACTTCAACCAGATGATATGTCAAAGCCCGTGACCACAATTAAGTACTCAACTGAGAAAGTAGAGCAATGCATGGCAGTACGTGCAATACGACAGCGCATAGACACTGCTTACAAATTGGCCCAAACCAGAGATAATCAAGACAATTACTCAGTACAGTGTAACTCTCTGCAGTGCCCAATTCTAGAGAAGAGGATATCAGCAGAATATACAATGTACTAATTACAGATATAATCTAATCATAATTCATAATGAATGAGCCTCAGCTGACCTTTCTGTACAATGTAATTATGAAAGCAACCATTATAATTATAATTCATCTGCTGCCTTATATAAGTTATATGACACCAGTATGTGCTAAATATAGGAAACATGAAGGGCCTTTAATTTACAGTAATGGCAAGAACTGAGGATGGCAGCAACCAGTGTCTTATCCAGACTCCAGGCCTTGGGGGGGGAATTTTTTTTTTTTTTTGGGGAATCGACTTGGTTGGAGGGGAAAAGACACAGTTCAATGCAAAATTTGTGTAAGTGCTGGGAATTTTGGAAGGAATTTTGAGGGTTTTTTTTAGGGGGGGGGAGGAATCTCCCCTCTTAACAGGCCTGTATAAAACACTGGCAGAAACTAACTTTTAATTAAAAAAAACAAGGATAGAGAATAAACAAAGGCAGAGCAAATATGCAATCTATATCTGGCTAATCAAAGTACTTCACAGAATATTGTCCAAGCAGTCAGAAATCTAAAAGGATATGCAAAATATAACAGTGATTTGATAATATAAACAACTTCAACCATTAGCAAAAAACTGTACCGGATAAGTCTTAAAGAAAACAAACTATCGAAAATCTGTACAACGCAAATCATTTACCTTAAAGCTATGTCTTTTACCCACTGGAATGTAGCAGTCAATTGCAATATTCCATTGTCAAATGTGGAGAACTGGTGCTGGTTAAGTCCAGCATTCAAGGGATCACAGGTTCTTAATATACTGTGTACAGAATCGTATATGCATGACACATACACAATCATAAGTACTGCAGAGACACAATACTCACCCCTAAATTGTCTGTGTGCAAACAAAACATAAGGAAACCAATTCTTATCCAATCCAAAGACAACAGAAAGCCAAATGGATGACTCAAGCCAGAAAACATGACATCAATCTTATTATAATATCCATATCCAGTGGCGTCGCCAGGAATTCTGGGTTGGGGGGAGGGAGCAAAAGGGGCTGGCATGTTGGATTCCTTACCCCACAAAATGACCATATCAGAAACTAAATCATTTGTAGTCATCGAGTTAAGCATGAAATCATTGAACTAACCTTGATAGTGAAACATATATATATCAGCAAGCAACTTCAGCAGGAAACAAACAATGAAAAAGGAATATAACCACTGAAAGGTTAGGGCAAAAATCAAAAATCCCGTAAATTTTGTTGTTTCCATGCACCACTCCCAAATATATACCCAAGCTGCAATTTCTATTCACAATTTCCAATCAAGTGGACAATAGCCATTAACAGCAGTCGGAAATCAGCACAGTATCACTTAAACATATCAAATATTGAATTCAATCCCATTTTTAGGTACTGACTGATCAAAAGATATACAAAACCCCTCATAACTGTAAATACATATAATCATTGTCACTTTTTCTTTAGGTGCCTTGTTTTACAACGTTGGCGACCATGGACTTCATTGCCACTAAACTGCCAATTAACTATATGATCTTATTATAAAAATAATTATTTGGATAAGTAGACAGTTTAACTTCAGTCAAATGATTCAACAGTACAGCATATTATCCTTTCCTCTTTCCCATACAATTGTACCTTAAGGTCCATCTAGAATTCTAGATTACTATTTCTTGGCAAGAATGCAAACTACTGAGATCTGAGAAACAAGCCTGCTTACCGGATACAATAATAAAGAAACCATAAAGTAAAATATTATTTATTATATAATTTATTATGGCCACGAGGAAAACTGTTTTGCTTTTCGGTCAGAAAAAGCACCAACTTTCTTTACATACAACTAAGCATAGTGAATATACATCGATACTGATATTTACTGGAAAAAGTTTTACGTCACGAAAACAAGATGTCAAACACTGTTGCAGAAAACGTGATATGTAAGCTGAAAATAAGACGAAAAAAGTTTGCAAGTCCAAAAGTTTGTCGAATCTCACGTGCAAAAGAAACTGATGGCATGAATAGAAACGATATACTATCTGAGTTTGATGACATATGTGGAAAGGGGATGAAGTAATCTAGAAATCAGATGGAAAGAGATGTCTCATCAACACAATGAGCTCCAGACAACAAAACTGGCTGGGACACATTCTCTGTGGCACCAGTGCTTCCCAAACTTTTTCGAGCCACGGCACACTATCCAGGGCCGGATTAAGGTCCGAGTGGGCTGAGAAAAAAAAGGCCATCACCTATACTGATAATCAATCTCTGACGAGCAAAAAAAAAGAGGTCATCGCCCTTTCAAACCATGCTGACGAGCAAAAAAAGGTTTCTCGAAAATCGGTTGGCCTATTTTCATGGTGGGCCTGGGGCTGCAGACTCCTCAGCCCCTGCCTTAATATGGCCCTGACACTATCCAAAAATCATACAGTCAACGGCACACTACAGCAGAAATGCACACATTTCATTTTTAAATGATGCATTTTACAGTATAGGCCTACTAGTACTGTATATTATACTCTAGTCGAGTATGCAGTTATAATATTGACTACCATTCTTTATAAGTACACATTTTCTTTGCAATCTGTTCCACTATTTCATGCTTAACTTTACTGAAGAGATACAGTTCAACCTATAATTAACAATTTATACAGCACCATTATTATTTCACTATTTTCCAACATTTTGCCACGGAACACTTCTACTGTTTCTGTGGCACAGTTGTGTGCCACGGCACACAGGTTTGGGAAGCACTGCTCTGAGGAAACTTTATGCTAAGGAAATCAAAAGTTGAAACCTGCAAGGAAGACCCAGGTTGTCAAAAATCGAAAAATTCACAATTGGACACTTGGGAAGGAATGAGAAAATACTGTCACCAACAAATAAGACATCTTGTAATGTAACGTAGCAGAATATTTGCATAGTGTAGTGTCTCTTCTGAAGAATCACTCAGAAATGATACTGCTGATTATTTCATAATGACAGAGACAAGTTTGAAGTCATTTCAGAAAGAGGGCCGTAGAGTCAGCAGTTGCAAAATTATGTATACTGAGGGCGAAGAGCATTCCAGAGGATAGGGTCGATTGACTCAAAACCCTGTTTCAGGAATAAGAAGGTTCATGCTTGTGTGCACACTGAGGAGACTTTGGGTTGTGGACTGAAGACATGGCCGACCAGAGATAGCGGCCAGAGTAGCTCTGACAGATATGATGGAGCAGTACCAATAAGAGATGGTGCAACAGCTCTCAAGACATGAAACTTAACTCAGGCATGATAAACATAAGCATCTTAAACATAAAGTTCACGAAATAAAGAGAGATGGAGTGGGCAGAGTAAAGAATCTACTGAAAAACCAATTATGATGATTTCAAACCACCATTTGGGAGAAAATCATTTACAGGATTTACAGGTCTAAACGAATTCACAAATTAAAATAAAATACCAAAACTAAAACTTGTAAGTCATAATTATTACAACTAGAATAACACTGTTCCCTTTAAAGCATTTATCAAAGATACCTAAAAACACTGAAAATAAGCATATTATTCAGAGATAATGGAAAAAACTGAGAAAGATAATGGGAAAAAACCGAGAAAGTAGTAACAAATAAGAATCCAACTGTAGTATTTATTCTAACAGACTTTAGTGTGCACTAGAGGTAAAACTGAAGGTCAGGGTTTTTCATAGAGTTGCCAAATTTCAGAGGCCATTTAATGGCAGCATTACAAGCATTGGCAGGCACATTTCTGGTTCCTGATGCTAACAGCAGAGCTGCACCTTCCCTCCCTCTCAGCTCACTTTATTCATCAACTTTTACAATTCAAGTAAGTGCCTTCCTCATTCAATAAAAACACGAATCTCGAACTTTGGGGCAATGAATAATTAATTACAACTTTATAAACCTGATCTATTTCAAAAAGCCTGATCTCAATATACAATCAGGGAGAGGGATTCTAACATGCCACAAGCTTCTATTAAAATAAATATTATAATCACCTTCACAAATTCAAAGTCATTTTTAAGAAAAAAGATATATTCAAATTTCAAAAACACATTTTCATATAAACTTCAACTGCTAAATGCTTCAGTACTGGTGCAATAAAGAAAGCATGCAAGAAATTTACTGTACAACATTGTAATTTCATGTACAAATGTAAATGCAGGACCTTTTGTGCCGGAACGAGGCAGATCGGTGTTCGGGAAATCTGAAGACTGGTTTTTTTGCAACATTAAAATTAACAGAAAATTTAGAACTATGTGATTTTTCCCAACCCATTTATGATTTAAGCATGAAATAATCATTTGTTGAGTTTTCTTCGGCATGTTAATTAAAGACACATTATACAGTGTTGCATTGATTATAATCATTGTAGTAACTGTACAGCTGTTATGTCATGTTGACAATTGACTTCCCGACTATTCCGTTCCGGAAAATATTTTTTTACAGGGTGTCTATGAAAAAAAAAGCATTTCTTAAAAGTTCCTAAAAATGTACATATATCCTATATTTGTTTTAAATGTAAAGCCATTTGTGAGATATCAAAGTCGATTTTTCCAAAAGATTGTCAAAATACAAACAAGAAATGTAAGCAAACCCTAACCTAAAATAATTGCAAAAAGACAACAAGCTCCATAATGTCTGAATTCGCATCTTATCTTCAGATATTTTACCCATTTTAGTTTAAATCAAACTTTTATTGTTACAAAATAATGGCATTCGATTTAAATTGCTTTAAAGCAGATATTTGGTTCACTGAGTAGTAAAAATCGAAACTTTGATTTTAGGCCATTTCATGCTTGGTGGAAATTTTTATAGAAATATATTTAGGAACTTTTAAGAAATCAAAGTTTTCCTGCTGGGGGGTTTTTTTCGTAGACACCCTGTACATATATCCTATATTTGTTTTAAATGTAAGCGTTCCAAAGTTGTCAAAATACAAACAAGAAATGACAACGAAGTTATAGGCACAATTAATGGCATTACGTAATTGCTTTAAAGCAGTGGTTCACGAACTTTTTAGGATTTCTTGCGCGGTGGTCCTTAGAAACATTTGCGATGACTCGCAAACCTTATAAAATCTTAATTTTAAATTAACTGTAATTAACACATAGGCTACAGGTTTTGTCAATCAATTATTTACTCAGAAAATTGCAAATCCCTATCAAATTTAACTTCATATTGAATCAGCACTCTTATACTCTTATAACCATAAGAGTGTTTTTAGTGTTCTGAAGTGTTGGTGAGATATCTTGAGAAAGTAATCCCTTTACCACTTGGCGGTCCTCTATTATGGGACCGCGGACCCCAGTCTGAGGACCACTGTTTTAAAGCTACGGCTTGCAAAAGACTGCTGGAAAAAATTAAACCATAATGGTGCCTTCAAACTCTTCAAAACAAATGCAACAATGACTTCCCATGTCAAGTTAGCAGTGCTCAAAAAAGTGAGAAATATGCAACATGAATAATCCACTCAAACTCAACAATCACCCACCTAAAAATTTAATATACGAGTTTATGTTAACACAAGAGAACAACTAAGAAATAAAGTCCTCATCAAAGTCAAATACTATTAAGCAGCCTGGATGTCTTATTCAGTTCTATTCTACATATTTTAAATTCACCAGTAACAATATTCAAAACAAAAAATTACAATTGCAAAAACTGACACCACTTTGTTTCATATCCTAGCCGTCATTTGAATTAATAATGCTAAAAGGCAATTTTGTTTCTTTCCCTCCATCAGCCATAGAGGCTTTCATTTTCAGTTTTCTCACAAGATAAATGGCATGACAGTGGTGTAGCGTGACTTTTGGGGGCCCGGGGGCACCCTTGATATGGGGGCCCCAGTGGTTGACGAGCAAAAAAAGGTCATCACATCGTTTATAGTATTGATGGGCAAATAAAAATTTAAAATATCACTCTTCGGAGGCCCCTCTCCCGGGGCCCTGTCATCAAAGTGCTCCCCGTCCCCCCACATTACACTACTGTGGCACGGTAATTGTCAAATGCTAATTTTTTTAAACAAACCCCACTGCAATTGTTCTGCCTTTAAAACTAATAAATCACTTAACCCCTTAAGTGGGCGTCACGGATATATCCGTCCATTTTACATTGAGTTACAGTTAAATACACGGTTAAGGGGTTAACCCCGAATTCCGCAATGTCAGTAATTATCATTGGTAAAAATGAAACTTTTAATAGATATTAATAGGTATTTGCAAAATGCTTGGATTGCATTCAATACATGATACTGTAAAGAATCGTCAACACTCTTTTACATTTCGGTTCTCTAAGAAACCAATGTATTTTGTCAACTGTATAATAGTGGAGTGTGTAGTTGTTAGTTAAGAGTTGTGCTTGTTCTTAAGTTGTTCTGCATTTGCAAATAAAAATATATATATATATATAAGTTCAAGTATGTGATGGGAAGCAATGCCTTGTGGCTACTATTAGTCTATGGCAGGCCAAAATATGAAAAATCCTGCAGAAAATAATACTTAAGACATATATTCAGCCACGTTCACAAATTACAATCATCAGAATGCCCAAAAATTTATATGCCTTAATAATTTTTCTTATGAAATATTAAATGCAAGCTAAGCAAATTTAATCGAAAAATCACAAATATTGCAAAGTTTCTTGAACAAGGAATTCAACATGAAGAACTGCAACTTCCAAAACTAAGTACAGTAGAACATCGTTATATCGAAGTTCAAGGGACTGTGATAAATACTTCGATATATCCAAGGTTCGATATATCCGATTCCTGTATCATTAACACTGTTTTGGCGGGACCGGCACTCAAACTTTGATGTAAACGTGATTTCGATATAAGCGAGTTCGATATAACAAGGTTCTACTGTAAATACAGAATAATACAACAACTTGTAAAAAGAATGCCCAGGCAATACCTGTGGATTGGTTTAACGATGCTTGGACTTTTTATTCAATTAGAAACCACCATTCCGTTTTGGGACCAGAACACAAATTAAGCAAGATCACAAAACTTTTCAGTCAGATAAACAAGTAGGTGGAATACTCACGAGCAGAACAACAACCAACTAATAATACAGAATAATTCCAGAATCAATTATAAAATTCCAAAGAACATCCCATTGAATGGTGCTCATATTAAGGCAGGTTTTCAAACAGAAACTAGACAAGCTTTAGCAAGCAAACAGACGTTTAAAAACTCCAATAATATTACGTAACTGTTTTAAAGCTTCGGCGTCAGCATCGAAAGGAAATATTAATATATCAGAAAATTCAACAAACAACATCCATTTGTGTCTTAAATGTAACTGTGAGCAACTTCAGAAACAGGAAATCACTGAATTATCACAGAAATAACAATATGATTATGAAAAAAGATAATGGAAACAGCCATCATAACAAAAATGGCTTCACATAATTAGAAGACTCCGAATTTTTAAAAATCAGCAGTGTAGCAGTTTTATTGTTTATGAAAATGTCAAGCTGTAATGTCATTGCAGTGAACAATGCTACAAATGAAAGTCCACTAGATGAACCAGAATTTTGAAAAGGAACAAAGTTAATTGATGGAGTTTTCACAAGAGACTGTACGAAAATACATTCTAGAATTTAATAAATACAAGTTTCTGCACATTACTGTTTTAATGATCGATAAAAAGGTCCTCCTGAAGAAGAAAAATCACCAAGAATAATACTTCAAACAAGAAAAGACAGCTCAAAAATACCACAGCAATCAATGTACTTCCAATTTTCTTTATTTGAAAATTAAGTTTAGATGTGCAATAAATGCATGTAAAAAATAAAAAGTAAAGGTTTCACCCACAGGCTTCAATGCCCGTAGGGTCCGGTGCGGATCCCCGTTTTTGTGGCCATCAGCCCATAGGTGGTTAAGCCATTCATCGGCGGACGGTGGCCAGCCTCTTCCGCCGAACCCATGGTTACTTTCGCAATGTTGCCATTGCTACTCAGTTTAATGGTACTCTGCCCTCTAGCGAGTAAGGCTGGATCGACCTTAGGGGCTCCTACAGGGATTGAACCCGTTCTGTCAGCATGCCTGCACAGCGTGTAATCACTTTTGCTATCTTCACGCCTCGCTAACAAAAACAAAAAATAAAGCAACCTGCAATACTTGAAAAAAAGCAGTCATATAATCAGTATCTCAGAATCACATTATAATGTACTTAAAATTAATATAACCTCAGTGACAAAGGTGACAAATTCACAGGTTCCTCAAATACTACCGGTAACTCCATTAGTAGAGCACAACAAACTCTATCTATAAGTTCCTTGAGGTCCATTAAAACAAATTTTACTACGAGGGTTACACTCGCTAGGTGGCGCCACTATGTCCAATTAACATAGCATAACATAACTCTAACAGAAAGTAAATATGTTCAGAATGTAAACATGCAATCTCAAACACTTAGGCAACCCTTAACCAGTGGCAGCTCCAGGATTTGGCAAGTGGGGGTTGGGATTGCAACTTCTAATCATGGGGCCAATTGTTTGTTGTTAGGTATGTAGTATTAAGTATAGGGTCCCAGCAGGGGGTACTGGGGGGCAGGCACTCAAAGGGGAGGCACGGGCCCCCCTGTGGAGCTGCCACTGCCCTTAACACTGCAAAAATTACAGAAAATCACATTCTTACTAACTACTGCATTTAACTATCTCCACAATTAGAATTCATTTCTCCAAATATGATTCATATATTGCTAGTGTTTGGATGCTGGAAAGTGCAAAGTGCTGGAAAAAGAACAACTAATAACTATAACTTCAAATTTGACTTAGAACCTGATAATGAAATAAATCATAACAATCTGATTTGCAAAATTTGTCAAAACAAGATATAGATTTTTTTTACTACATTTATTCTTATTCACACTCAACATAAATATAGACTAAAATTCAAAACTATAAATGGCAGTCAGATACCACTATTTGGGCACATATCTTCTATAATTCTAATATATGTACAGATTAAGTAAACCAACAATCATAGAACTTGACAAATTGACAAACTCAGAACAATATTGCAGAAATGAGATATGGATGCTTGACAAACCAGAGGTACAGCTATAGATACAGAGATAAAAGAAATAGCTGTCTTCAAAATATAACTTTAAAAATAGTAAAATATTAATAGAAGTGCTATATTTACATACTGTTTAATTTCTAAAGATTGGGTCTACAACAAAGAAACATTAATCATAGCAAAATTAGATGCAAGTTACATTATCAGTAAATTTCTGAAACACTAAATACTTTCTTACTTATCTCATTCTATTGCTTGTCAGTGACAAATAGATCGCTATAAAAGTGATGCAAAGAGTAAGGTAAGCACCTCTATTCAAGCTCCTTCATATCTCATCATAATAACAATGTAAAGCTCAGGATTTCAATATCTGCTACGTGTGTGTGTGTATATATATATACATATATATATATATATATGTGTATATATATATATTATATATATATAAGACGAATATCTTTAAAATCCAAATAATTTAAAGAGATTTTAAAAGCAAATGCTACAGATAACAGTAAATTTCAAAATGGCATAGAAGGCTGTTAACTTCTTAAGCCAAAAACACAAACTTTGTCATTATCATGTTTTGTAATACTTTTCAGATTGTTTAAACAGTCAAAGAAAATCAAATAGCAAAAATAACATGGAACAAATTTCAACCAATCCAGTAAGAAAAATCAATTCAAATTCTGCAAACACATATACAAAAATCAAGATTAAAGCTTGAAAATAATAAATCCTCCGATCGAAACAGAAATTTCATTCAGACGGAGAACGTGCATACTTTACAATTTATATGCTTTGGTTTCAACATAATTCACGGATGACTAAAAAAACTAAAAAAAAACCTGAGTTTAACGACGGAGCTCCAAACTTTCTGACAACTGGCAAAACGTTAGCTGCTCATAAGTAGCAGTGATATGACACCGAGACCAAGAGTCACTAATAGAAGTGAAGAAGGAACACCAAACCGCGCAAAACTCCACAATGTCATTGGATAATTGAGCACTTGTGAACTGTGGCTTGAAACGAAAACAGTGGCCGCACCACTGTACGGCGTCAAGTTTCCGGCGATCGAGATGACCCACGCCAGGTAAAGAACCAGTCTTTTCTGGTCGAATCCAGGTTTCAACTGGTCGAGAACCATCACGGTAACCGGAACCTGTCCAAAAGTGTTGCCCGTCAATAGCAGCACAGCAGCAAAGACCGCCGTACTTGAACCTTCGTCAAACGTCGTATGTGAAAATCCAAGTTTCTCCCATACAAACCGAGGAACGCCGGTGTTATTAAAGCCGGCCATCCAGACAAAGACGGCCGAGAAGACGGCGATCATGCTCCATTCGATGCGTCGAATGATGAAAGATGCAGCAAACCGATTCACGATCGAATCGACAAGAATCAGAACAAAGGCACCAGAAATTGGAATCAAACCTACAAAATAAAATTTCAACATTTAATTCCTGCCAGCGTTTTAATGCCTAATTCCTCATATTTATAACATCGGTTTAACCTAAAAACTTTGAATTAGATTAACATTTTCCATAATACCCATAATTTTGCAAAATCCTTTCCAAAATTACCGATATGGATATCCAAATTCCGAAATCTGTTTTAACCACAGCCTCTCATACCCATATACAGTGGCATGGAAGTCTTATCAATGAAAGCTTTTTCAAAGAAAAATTTTCTCTCCTCACTAATTAACAAACTAACGTAACTCAATGTAAAATAACAGATATATTAACTAGTAAGAAAATTTTTAACTAGTAAAATAGTAATCATTTTGTGTTCAATTTCAAATATCAATAGTCAAATTTACCTTATGTATGATGCAAACTCATGTAATTTGTTTTATTAGTTAAGTTTTAGTAACAAGAATTTAACTCTTTGTAATTATTCCATCTGTATCACATGTTATTATGTTAGTAATTGAATTTTGTTAAATGCCAATATGAGATGAGAAATAACAGTTTAAAAAAGCAAATGGCTAGTGATAAACTGTCAGTAAGAGACCATGGCAGCAAAAAATGTACACATTATCATTTCACCAAAGCAAGGATTTAACAACAGCTTCCAATTAAATCATTAGAAACAATGTTCCAAGCCAACTGAAATTAAATACCATCCCATCCCATCTCACCTCACAAACATTACAAATTATTCCAGCTAAAGAGTTGACCAAAAGAGTTTTCAGTCAAAAAGAATTACAGAATCACATCACTGGATATGATAAAAATAAACAAGATGCCTTATATAAGCTGTTTTATAAAGCTTTTATAACCGTACCTGGATCGAAATAGACATAGGTGCTCGAAGCAAGCAGCAAAATAGTTACTGCCAGGATAACAACAGTTAGTAAGATCATCAGGATAACCGAACTCCACTGCGATTCCTGCTCAAATAGCCTCAGTCGATTACCAAAGAACTCGGCCATTGAGTAAGCACTGTGTGAACAGTGAACCGACGTTCCTGACATGCTTGTATACTCGTTATGTCGAACGTATGCATTTGCACTGTTTACGGCAGGGTTTGACGGAATCGAGTTGGTTGGTGACGAATGCTGAGAAACCGGGATGTCGCTAGAATCCTCTGCAGAAAGAACGGTAAGATCCTCGCTTGCCGAACACGAACGAAGTCGGCTTGTCAAAATGACTTCATTCGCGTCACCCGACTCGACCTCTAGATTCTCTTCGCCGCCATCGAGTCCACGAATCTGCGAAGAATCGAACTCTGAACCCCATGCTGTTGTCTCGGGTAACTCGAGCACTTCATCCTCGATAATAGTCTCAAGAGTCGGAGGATGAACAAGACGATCTTCACGGAAGACGAACGAGTCGTAGGAAAAGTCCTCGTTTTGATCGCGTCTAAGGTAACCGTTTCCAGGCGACTGCCCGCCGTCTGATCCCGCAGCAATCCCGAAGGGCTCCCGCTCCGAACGTCTCTGATCACAGTTGCCGTAACAGACTGGAATTCTCCGAGACCTGACCCAGAAATGGAGAAGCAGCAGCGCATAGTTGACCCAAAAACAGAGCACCGCAGGTAGGACAAGATATTTAAGGCACAAACGCAAGTCAAGAAGACTGTTCTGATATGGAGCGTCGTGGGTTTTTGACGAAATGAGCGCGAGCATTACGCTGCCGAAGTAAGTCGACGCGCCGCCGACATTTGCAGTGGTCGCAATGGCAATGAGCAGAGTTTCGAGCTCGACGTGCGCCCGTTCGTGCTCCTTCCAGCACCTCAGCAGCACCGGCGCAATCAGCACCGCAGCACCTTCGCTTGTGAACAAGGCTGCAGTGACGAAGACCAAACTACCCGAGCGAAACAGAAATCCAGCAAAACCGATCTCGGGTGGAAGAAACCGGCGCAGAAATCGCGCAACTATCTGTTCTCGTTCAATGTATTCACCGATCAGCATCATACCCAGAAGCAGCAAGATTGTCATCAGGTTATGTCGCAAACCAATAACTGCATACGCTTCCTTTTGCGTCACAACATCAAACACGACCATTAAAACTGCTCCACACATTGCAGCAAGTGTCGGCCTGATAGGAACAAATTTGAAATTAAAAAGTAAAAAGGGAAAAAGAAGGAAAAATATTAGGCTCCCAGTAATGGTCTTATATCTATTAAAAAAATGGCCTGAGACAGCTGCATAAGAGGCATTTGGGACACTGTAGCTAGAATCATTGGCCAGCATCAATTCATTCTCCATTATTGTGCCTTTAGACATCTGAAAGATAAATGAAAGAAATTTTAAGGTATGACTCAAAAAAGTAGACAACACAAATGACTTACATGGTCAAAACTTACTAATATTAAATTCAGTAGGACAATAAACAAACTATTGATAAACATACATTTTGCTGCTTCGCTTACCTAACTATATTATACACCTAAACATAACTAGAGTACAGTATGGTAGGACAATAGTTAGCCAAAATTTCTGGTAAAAAAATGATCTCATACAAATGTCAGCCTCTCCTGCATCAAGCACTTCAAATGCAAGATGTCATATCTGGATGCAGAATTATGGCTAGCTTACTAGAAGACTTAGCACAATACCAACAACATACAAACAACAGTCAAGCTGACGCTGCAAAAACAATTTGCATCAGCGATTCATTACTATGCACAAATAGCATTGGATAGTAAAAATGTAGCAATAAACAACGAAGTGATTGATATGTTGTATTTCGCAACATTTAGCTTTAGATGTCATATATCTATCAAAACATACATACAATACATACATAAAAACAAACACTAACTACTTATATTGTGCCTGTACAAAAATCAATACATAACTGGGTAGATGTTGGGACGGGCTCCCCGATGTGTTCCAACATCTACCCATAACTGACATTGATTGCTAAAAATTAGAATAATAATGAGACATATGTTTATTTCATTTAAGTATGCACGCTGTAGACAAATAGTCACATAACTTTGATATTCAATTTAAGCCTATGACCTAGATCTTTAAATTATCGGTGTCTAGTAATGGCTAAAAACTAGTAATGAGTAAAATAAAATCAACAACACGAAATAATAGTTTTCAAAGCTTTGAATGCAGAATCCAACAGTGCATAACAATAATCCTCAATTTTCAGTGACGAGGCTGGAATATATTGGAGTGGATATCACTCCACCCTTAGTAAACGCAAAAATTCTAGCAGTGAGAGGGTTAATTTTACTAAATTACATTGATGAGATACATGTTTAATAAAGCTGAGCTACCAACTACAATGCTCTTCTGCTAAATAAGTCAATTAACAACCCCCAATATTAACACGGCCACAAAACCAAGGCCGTTGAAATACCGGTTTATATGCCGCTGTCAAAAATATAACAAAATAAACCCACATTGTAAGCAGTCATCGTTCACATCAAATTTAATAATCAACTTTAAATTTATATTTATATATTTATTTATATTTATACATTTATATAGCGCAGAGATTTCCATTGCAAAGTAGTAATAACCAGAATGACAATAACCGAACCTGGTCTTTCTACTTTGATACAGACCGTTTAATTATTTATTTGTACGGTAAACATATTAAGTTTTTAAAATGTTTTTAAAATGATAATCGTCTCATTAACGTTCAATGAATTTCATGTCTAATTTTCTTTTGTGGGTGACAAGTCTCAAATTGGGAAGATTTTTTCTTCGTTAATTTGGGTCGATTAATCGAAATTTCGAAATCGCGATTTTTGGAAAAATCGTAACCGTACACACGGAAAAACGAAATAATCGATAATAGAAAAAATTGAAATGGGTGACAAATGGGTCATTCATAGAATTTTGTATGCATGAGTGACCCAGTCAGTCACTAATAAAGTAATCGCTTCGCGTCGTTGATTCGCTCGAGGCAACGACCAATATTCCAATTCAGAACGACCAATCAGAACGCTCACTCCAGCCAACAATCAGGTTGCGAGGTTTTGATTATCCAGCCAAAATCAGAACGCTCACACAAAAACAGAACGCTCGAACGCAACCAAATCACAGCCAACCAATCAGAACGCTCGAAGGCAACAGACATACAGATAACGATTTTAATGTTATAGATATTTTAGATTCAAAGAAAGATCAATTTACCGTTGATTATCAGATTTTCATTGAAAATGGATTCAACTGCGTATAAAGACAGGCACCATCTTTCTGGATTTGAAGCTTTATGCGGTGTAATGTACAAACTCTCGCTCAATTTGCCACCCTGGTTCTGTCAACTTGTTCTTAGAATTACTCATCTACTCAACTCGACGGTTCTTAGCTCGCTGGAGATGTCAACTCCTGGAAGACGTCGCGAAACGGTCTAACACAGTGTTCAGTTCTAGCACCTATGTTATTCAATTTGTCTTAACATAGGCCTACAACTCGCCCAACGACTGGTTACCGGATACCATAGGTAGGGAAGTTTTGGATACGCTGACGGTATCAGTCTTGCCACCCAGGCTCGATCCTTTAAGGAGATTGAAGACCAGGGTTATTTCTAGGATTGTGGTGGGTAGGGTGTCGGGAAAATCTGGGGTGTGTTTATTTCTAGGATTGTAGGATTGTGAATTGGGGGTGTCAGGAAAAATCAAATTTCCAGTCTCTACCGAAAAAGGCTGACAAGCAAAAAACCTTATAGAGACTCACAAAACGACAAGCAAAAAAAGTCATCCGAGGATAAAAGTTGTGGGGTGTATTTCCCATTTGGGGGCAGGCCCCTTCAGAGGCTGAAGGAGGCCCAGGCCAGTTGGAATTCAGAGCCTCTCCTAGCCTTCCCAACAATTAAAATGTTGACAAGCGAAAAATGGTAATCACCAATTTTGAGGACAGCCAATACCTTCAAGCTTTCCCAAAATCCCAAAATTGTCGACAAGCAAAAAGGTCATCACCAATTTTGAGGAACGCAGAATACCTTCCTAGCTTTCCCAAAATCCCAAAATTGTCGACAAGCTAAAAGGTCATCACCAAATTGTGAGGCCCCTTCTCAGGGGCGTAAATCCTATGTGTTTTTCTGGGTCCGGACCCACCCACTTTTTAGGAGCTGGATCCGGCCAGGCAATGGACCCACCCACTTTTTGAGATGAATTGTTTATTATTATTCGAGACAATTATGTAAAGCAGTGAGAACAGCTAGATTTATTTTGCCCCCAATTATGTAACTCAGAAAGACCTGCGATGTTTCCTATCCTCGCGTCTGACTGGCTATCTAGGTATTATTTAGCTCTATTGATAAACGTGACGTCACATTTTCGCATCCGTACGACTCCATTTTGTCATTTTTAGGTCTTTAGTTCGGTCAACGTGGTTTAAGTATGATAATTATAATAATGTATTGAATTGTTACCACTGAGCACTGGCAAGGCTTGTTTCAATAAACATTGTTTTGTGACAGCACAATTTAAAATTTTCATTTGGACCCACCCACCTTTTTACACAGATCTACGCCCTGCCCCTTCTAGTAGTAGCTATTTAGCTTTCTAGCTCTCTCAGAATTCTAGACAAGGAAACAAAGGGAGGCCCCAACTGATGGAGGCCCGGGCCGAATGGCCCTCCTGGCCCCCTCTGAATGGGCCTGTTTGAGAGTGTTCAGGGGCTAATCAATATGCATTCTGTATGCATACCATTGTCACATTACCAAATTTTGGGGTGTCGACCTCAAATTGGGGTGTTGGAGGGTGTTAGGGTGTAGAAATATCCCTGTTGAAGACCAACTGAACATCGATACACAGAGGATTGCGAATACTGTAAAATATGGCGGGAAAACCAGTTTCTAAAGGTACTGTGAAATAATCGAAATCGAAATCGCGATTATATAAAAAACCGTAATCGTAATCGAAATCGTAATCGTGAAAAATAATCGAAAATAATCGTAATCGTAATCGGAAAAATAATCGTAATCGACCCAGCTCTAGTAATAAGTAGTTGATTACTACAAGCATATTAATTCGGGTTGGCCAGTAACTATGGTTGCGAGGTTTTGATTATCCGTAAATCTGAAGAAAAACAAACTGATGTCTTTGAAATGAAACCCTTGAGAAAAGCGCTGATAATCTGCTATATGCAGACATATAGTAACGAATAGTAAGAAATGTAGGCCTATACTAGCTGGTAATGGCACAGGCCAAAACAAAAAGAAGTCTATTAGAAGTTTGTGACAGCGTATACGAAGGAAACCACCGTGACGTCACGCTTTCAGTATAAATAAAACCTTAAATATTGGCCCGGCTCCTACCTGCTAGAAGGTACAGGTATAGTAAAAGCGTTTGAAAGGACTGTTTTTGCTTCGGGCGCCGGCTGGAATAAGCTCACCACGAGAGCTAAACGCTCTAAGCAGTACTTCTGTTGTTCAGTGGCGGCTCCAGGATTTGGCAAGTGGTGATGGCGGTCAGGCCCGCCGAGAGGAATTCCGGGCCCCTGTACAGATTTAAATTTCTTGACGACCTTTTTTGCTTGTCAGCCTCTTTTTACATCCTAAAATTAGCTGACGACCTTTTTTGGCTTATCAACCTTTTCACGCAGGCCCCTTTTCCTCGCCGGGCCCCTCTACTTTAGTGCTATTATTCATATTATTTTTAATAATTATATGTATTCGTCATGGGCCGGGGCCCCAGACCGCTGGGCCCCTGTGCAGTTGCCCCCACCCCTGTCCCCTCTCGGCGGCCCTGGTGGTGGTGGTGGTGGTGGTGGTGATGATGATGCAGAAATGGCAAGTTATAATCGTGGAGGCTAACTATTTTCACAAACATGGACTAGTTTAGTTTCTGAGTGAGAGTGAACTTAGGTATGGAAAACACTGGAAGCTAGAAATCCAATATAGGAGGGCACGGGCCCCATATGTGGAGTCGCTTCTGATGCTGTTCAGATAGCGTTTTAAAGCTTCGGATAAAGATTATGTTGTGCCATATGGGCTTCCGCAGAAATTTTTCCAGGGATGTAAAACAGGGTCTTGTGACGAAAAAAATCAATAGCCTAATTTTACTTTTTCATAACTTTGCGATATTTATGGGGAGGTGCATTATTGTACCCCCTTGCATCCCCCTCCGGACGCCCATGTATTGTGCACGAGACGCTTAACAAGCCTCTTTCTCTGAAGTCAGTCGTCTTAAATCTTAATCATTCACTCACTCATCTGTCGTTAAGTAGACTATATACGCGACTGCTTAATTGTTATATTGCATTGCGACATCCATTGTGCTGCTTCATTCACGTTGCCGTTGGCTCTAACGCTCAGTCTGCAAAGGAGGCGCTAAAGAAATATTGCTCTCATTCACATTAAGCAACAAAAGTCGTTAACGATATGACATTTCCTGCAATATTTGACGAGGAGCAGTTCGCCAAAGCTTATAATCATATGCATTTACTTATTCGCTACGACGACGACGATAGATACTGTCATGATCAGTGTTTGTTCGAGGCCTTCTCTGGGGGGATTTCCCCCAAAGTTTTAAAATTCCCCCAAAATTTCTATATGTTGCATTGGGGGATGGAAATTTCCCTCCTCCCAAAAGTGTGATGAGTGGGGGTTTTTATTGAGAGGGGGGAAAATATAAGGATGATCATTTTTTTGCTCGTTCAGAGCATTGGAGAAGGACATTAAATATAAATAAGATGACTTTTTCTTTTTGCTTGTAACCACATCCGGAGAGGAAAAAAAATAAGGGTGACCTTTTTTGCCTGTCAAGGATTTTGGGGAGACAAACCTTCTCCCCCAAACATTTCGAACTCCTCCAATGTCAAGGTGGCTAGAATAAACACTGTGTCATGATGATAATGATAATGATGATGACGACGACAACGACAAATACGATGATGGAGTCTGATAGTCGACGATCGACTATGGATGCTGTCTGCCGTTTGGTTCGATTCTGGGGGAGGGGGGGTGGCAAATGGAATCGACGTCGCCCAGACAGAGAATTATTCCGCAGTCTAGGAACAGACTTGTTCACTCTGGCACTCTGGTATTCCAAGCCACACGGACGCCATCTACCGACCTACCGCCCAGGGCGTAGCGTCGGGGGGGGGGTATATCGGTATATATACCCCCCAAAATCAGTCTACCTTTAAGTTTTCTATGTGATTTACATGTGGCTCTGTGTGGTTTATATGGTTTATGTGGGTTTATGTTTATATGTTCAGATTTGTACCCACCCAAAATATGCATACCCTCCCAAATCAAATTCCTGGCTACGCCCCTGAGTACCGCCGCCACTGACGAGCGAGGTAAAAAAGGCGAGTGAACTCGATAAATAATGGGCCATTATTAGGCTGACTTCCCTGGGTGGTGGATAATTCCCGGTTGACCTTATCCCGAGCGCGAATCATCTAGTGACAATTATAGAGATAACGATGTACTAGTTTTAGTTTTAGCAACAGTTTAGTTTTAGTTAGTTAGTTAGTTTTAGTTTTAGTACTAGCAACAGTTTGGTATAAGAGAAACAGCACTAATTATTGCCATTTCTTACTCGCCAGATTGAGTGATATTATTAACTCCGACTTTTCCGTATCGTTCCTGTGGAGTTCGCCAACCATTAGAAACAGACAGCGACCGGACTCTGATATCGTTAGTATAAGGCCAGTCTCCGCTATAGTCTATCGCGAAATCTTGGGACGCAGTGGTGACCTTCTTGTAACTGCTTTAAACTCCGAGTTGACATTCTCTGAACCTGTCGTCTACTTGGCTGCTGCATTAAGAGTAACGCGAGTAATGCAATTTGTTGAGCGCTTTACCCAGGGCCGGCCTTACGTTTTGCGGGACCCTGGGCGAGATAGGGTTAGGGTCAGTGCGGGGCCCTGGGCGATGGGCGAGATAGGATTAGGGTCAGTGACAAGCAAAAAAAGTGCGTCGACAATCGCGAGGCCTCCGGCGTACGCAACAAAATTGTGACAAGCAAAAATAAGTTCGTCAACGATCGAGGGACCCTTCGAAGACTTTGCGCGGGGCCCCTTAGAGGAGCGGGGCCTTGGGCAAAAGCCCGGTTTGCCAGGCTTAAGGCCGGCCCTGGCTTTACCGAATCCGTGTCGTTTCTGTCAACGAAACGTTTTGAAATCACGGCTGAGAACTCGAGAACTTAGCCTACACAACGAGAGATGAAAAGTGACGAAAACCGATTGAGATGGAAACTTTCTCGCCTCATGACAAGCAAATCTTGCAAGGCGTCTGGCAAGGCGTAACAATTACGTGGAATTTGATGAAGTATAATCAAGAGCGAATTATTTTAAACGCATCTGAACACTTTAGCGTAGCAGAAATTGAGATTGATGTAAAGAATTTTATACAAAACTATTTGCGAATTATAATCAGTGTTTATTCTAGACCTTCTCTGGGGGAATTTCCCCAAAGTTTAAAATGCCCCCGAATTTTTTTGACATTTTGGCAAGTAGTATGACCTCCCCAATGTCTGTTCCCCAAATGTTAAACTCCCCAATGTCTAGGTGGCTAGAATAAACACTGAATAATAATAATAATAATAATAATAATAATAATAATAATAATAATAATAATAATAATAAATAATAACAACGATGACGACGACGATGATAATTATGATCACAACGACGTTTCCGCTATCTATCTGGCAAAGGAACAGGATACAGCTATCAACTGTTTAATGCACGACATGGTATAGTTTAATTATGCCTAACTGTAGTGTCTAAACCCGTCGACGAGTTCTGGCTAAACGTTCATAACTGGAAAGTCATATAAAAAATATCTAAAATTCAAAATATTGTTTTTGTATTTTAACGGCATTTGGTCTGTAGGTTATGCTCACATTAATGAGGACTTGGCGCTAGACAATCACAGATGCAGGCCTAATGTATAATGTTATGGAGAGTCTGAAATAGCTCTGGAGTCAGTTAATCACCGGAGAAAGAGACTGAAACAGAGACATAGCGATAAAGAGAGAGAGAGAGAGAGAGAGAGAGAGAGAGAGAGAGGAGAGAGAGAGAGACAGAGTCGACAGAGACAGAAGACAGAGAGACAGAGAAACTGGGAGAGACAGATAAACAGAAAGAGAGACGGAGACAGACAGACAGGCGAAACAGAAAGATACAAAGAAACATATGGACGGAGAGAGAAAGAGAGAGAGAGAAAGAGAGACAGAGACAAAGGGAATGAGAGACATCCTCCTGATTTTTCCCTTCTTAGCAATCCTAGGCAGCATGGCAATGGTGGCGGAGTTCTTTTTTGTACAAAAAATTTCTAAATTTTACCCAACTGTTAGTTCCTGGAGCGCCTTTTCAATCACTTGAGGTCATTGCAGGAGCACTTGATTCTGGTAACAAAAGAATTTCCTTTCTAAACTTTTACAGACCGCCATCATCATGAGACTTTAATGACAGAATTCCAATCAATTCTGAGATATTCATTCCTCTCTGGTGAACTTATAATCTCTGGTGATTTTAACATTCATACTGATAATTTAACAGACATTCATGCAGTGCAGTTCAAAATCTTTTAAATAATTTTGACCTTAAGCAGCATGTCACTAGTAACTCACCATCTAGGTCATACACTTGATCTTCTTATCACAAGAGCTGATAGCACAGTTGCTTCTTTTGTCTCAAATAATGATTCCTATCTCTCTGATCATCTTACTGTATCATGCTCTGTGAACTTTCAATTTAAGGCCCTCCTCCTCTAGAAAGTCGATCAAATTTAGACCCTGGAGGTTGCTAGACATCGAGCAGTTTCAGGTGAAAATTCTTTCTTCGCCATTATTTACTTCCACAACAGAATCCGTAACAGAATATGCAAATCTTTTTCAAAATGTTTTTGTGCAGTATTTTGGATGATCTTATCTCGAGAAAACTAAAATTGTTACTGATAGGCCTTCACAACCCTGGTTCAACAAAGATATTTCTGATGCACGTCAGCGTAGGAGTAGATTGGAACGAGCTTGGCGTCATTCTAAACTGCCATCAGACCTTAAACGGTTTAGGAAGCAATGTCGCTATGTTCGTAAACTAGTCAATAATGCAAAGCCCAGTTTCTATCAATCTGATAAAAGATAATCTGAATTCACCAAAATCTTTACGAATTCCTTAAATAAACTTTTGCATCGAGACAAAAAAAGTACACTACCTCAGTCAAATTCACCTCAGCAGCTAGCAGAAAAATTTCTACAATTTTTCTTAGATAAAATATCTAGCATCAGGCTCAAATTTCCAACACACCCCACAGAAGACAACTGCTCACTGCAAAAACCCTCCCCAATATTGGGAGCATTCCGCCCCACCAATCTGTCTGAAAACGCCAAATTATTTTCTCATTGCCGAATAAACAGTGTCTGCTGGATGTTATTCCAACTGATATCCTTAAGCAGTGTTTTGATGTTTGGGGCCAGTAATTACCCGTTTGGTTAACCTATCTCTGTCATCAGTACCTTTCCATCAGCCTATGCCGTGAGATGAGTTCACCCCTACTGAAAAAAGCCAACCCTCGATCCAAATGATTTTTTCTAGCTATAGACCTATTTCAAATTTAAATTTTATATCTAAACTCGTTGAACGCATTGTGCTCAGTCGAATAAATGTACATCTTTCATCGCATAATCTTTTATTGCCTAAACAATCTGCATATAGAAAATTTCATTCAACTGAAACTGCTCTCCTAGCTGTTCATGATTATATTTTGTCTGCTATGGATAACGGCAAGGTAACTGCACTTATTTTACTGTAGATTTGTCTGCGGCTTTTGACACCATAGATCATGCAATTCTTCTCCACAGACTCGAACATTGGTTTGGCTTATCGGGTACTGTATTAGAGTGGTTCACATCCTATCTTAAAATCGCAGTCAATCTGTTTATTGTAACGGTGCACAGTCAAACTCAGCTAAATTAGATTTCGGTGTTCCCCAGGGGATATACAATGCCCCTTGGATCTCTTCTTACACAATTCTCTGCTGACTACCATTTCTATGCTGACGATACACAGTTATTCATTGCCTTCGACGATAAAACCTCCTCCATGTCACTAGAAAATCTGTCCCTTTGCCTGCAAAACGTTTCAGTCTTGGATGTTTAATAATAAGACACTTAACAGCTTCAAAACTGAGTTTTTACAGTACCATTTAATCTAAGTAAATTTGAAGACATAAATTCATTTATGTTTGACAACATTTCAGTTAATCTAAGTCAGTCCGTCCGCAACCTAGGGGTGATATTTGATAAGAACATGTCGTTTAACGATCATATAAATAAGGTCAGCAGAGCTGCTCATATGCAAATCAGAGATATTCGACGAATTCGTGATTTTGTGCCCAAATCCGCTCTGATTCCTCTTGCAAACGCCCTTGTCAGCAGCAGACTTGATTATTGCAATTCTCTTTACAATGGTATGACCAGATCTAACATGCAAAAGCTTCAAAGGATTCAGAATTCTATTGCCTGAGCCATTACAAAAACTCGGATAAAGCATGATCATATTAAACCTGTTCTTCAAAAGTTACACTGGTTGCCAGTAGAACAGAGAAGAAACTGGTCTCCTGGTTTTTAAAACACTGCAGTAGCCAACCTCAATATTTAAAATCTATGTTGAATCACCCAAACCATCGTCATTCAACAAGGTATGCTGATTCATTGTTGAATGTACCTAGAACCAACACTGAAATTGGTAAGAGAGCTTTTTCTATTTCTGGGCCTAAAATCTGGAACTCTCTCCCTCCGGCTGTCAGATCTTCCAATTCATTGAGCATCTTCCGATCCAGACTTAAGACGCATCTCTTTCAATTGGCGTTTCCTCCATAGTCCGTCTCGCTCTCTCCCTCTGACTGATTTCTGGAATGACCTGGATCTTTTGCGGATTGATTTTGAAGTACCATCGATTGATACCTTGGGTATTAGAACTGGTGCTATAGAAGTGCATAATTATTATTATTATTATTATTACACGGATAGACAGATAGAGACACACAGAGAGAGATAGAGACACACAGAGAGAAGACAGAGAGACAGAGAACAGAGAGACAGAGAGACACACACACACAGAGAGAGACAGAGAAATGATAGAGACAGAAAGAAAGAAAGAAAGAAAGACATATCTACGTAGAGATAGTGAGAGAGAGAGAGTGATTCCATTTCAGATGATGACGTCATCTTCCTTCTCACGGAGCGTTGCTTCCCGACCGGACTTTGGTGCCGTTGTGCCATCCGGTGTTCCTCCGTCTCCTGCGCGAGCCGCGATGATGATGATAGCGACAGGCCAGTATCCGTCGAAAGGCCGTCCTGAAGGACTTGCTGAACAGCGTGTAGATGACCGGATTGGCCAGCGACGAAGCGTACCCCCACCAGATGACGTAGGTCGTCAGCGTCGGACTGAGCCACAGCTCACAGGACCCGCAGACGACCGACAGGATGTTGACGGCAAAGAACGGCGTCCAGAAGACGACGAACGCCAGCAGAATGATACCGAGCACCTTCGACGCCTTCCTCTCGTTCCTCGATACCTTTCTCGATAGGATGATCTCCACGCCCCTCCTCCTCCTCCTCCGCTGCTGCTCCTCGCCGTATTAAGTCTATTCTCGGCGCCGCCGCCGCCACCGCTGCTTCGCCGCCGCCGCCGCCGGGGGCGGTTAGGGAAGCAGCAGAACCCCCTTCTGGATGATTCCGTAAAGGAAATATTCGAAGAGATTCTTCTTTTGACGTCGCGGAATTGAAACGAGCTTCTGACGACCACTTCCGAGTCTTCTGAAATCGACGAGTTCGATTCCATCCAACTCGTTCTTCCGCTCGTTGAGCTGGCGTCGACGTCACAGGCGACGCTCCGTCTCTGAAACATCTGGACGGTGAGAAACTCCGGCGACCTCCTCTGATGTCCCAGATTCGAATCGTTCCTCCGATTCGCCAGAACAATCTGGTCAGACGATGAAAACGGCGTATTCGATTCATTGTTTTCTATGCTGGGCCTTGCATTCATACAAGCATCCTCCTCTCCATCGGCGATCTTCAAATGGGGCGTTTCGGACTGGCTGGGGGAGCTGCAGCGGTCGTCCGGCGATGATATCGTCACCGGAGGTATCGACTGGAACTCCCAATCGCTGGAGGCAGCACCATCACCCTTTGAAGAAACCATCTTATCTGTCGTCAGGCTCGAACGATCGGTCACGTTCGAAGCGGAAAGATGACGTACTAACGAAGTTCGTTGAGGGTTCGACAGACAACCGTCAGCGCTGTATGAATCCGCGCGTTGATGGCTCGCCTGAAGAACCTCCGTTTCCAGCGCTGGGCTCGAGCTGCCTCCGGCGGTTTCCGACGTCAGGATAATGGAGATTTTTCCAGCGGTTTCGCCGCCTCCGCCGCCGCCGCAGCTGTCCATGTCGGACGACTGAGAGAAATTACTCTTCGTGCCCGTCGTTTGACGGTGGTCAAGATTCACGTTCAGACGTTGGCTTGTCCGGTCCCGAGCGGCAGCTGGTCTTGTCGGCGATTCGCCGCCGGATAATCTGTTCTGGACGGACTTACAGAAAGACAGAACGTTGATCAGCTTCATCTGAGCTCCGAGACTTTTCGACACCAAGTCCACTAGGTTCGAGAGTCGAGAGTCGCTTTCGTACTCCTTAGAGTATCGTTCGGTACTGCCCTTCAACCGTCCGCCAAGTTCGTAACTGCCAGAACCAGAAAAGACCCTGTTGTTGTTGTTGTTGTTGTTGTTGTTGTTCTTGGCGAATAAATTGGAACGCATTTTCGCGTTCGCGTATTGACTGTTAACGTTCTCGTTGCGAAGCGCCAGGCCGTTGAGAGACTTCTTATTGCAGAGGTCCGTCTTATTGTTGTTGTTGTTCATAATTATTTCGGCGGCGCATAAATTCACAGGCACCGAGACGCTTTCTCGCTGGAGGAGGTTGACGACGTTCGTTACGCTTCGTCGTCGGGAAAGTTCTTCGTACTCTTCCGTGCGATTTCCCTGGTCGTCGTCGTCGTCGTCTCCGCCGACCGTCAGTTGGGTCGTCGTCGGTGTCGGCGAATTGCCGACAGACGTCGGAAAGAACCAGTTCCTGTCGGCGATGTCTTCCTTGAGACTTCTCGGGCTGTAACCGCCTCCAACGTGGTCGATTCGCGAGGCGATTTCCTGCTGAGACCAAATTTTGAATCCTAGTTCTTCATTCGTCGGCTTCTGCTGCCGCCGCCGCCGCCGCCGCCGCCGCCGTCTAGACCCGCCGACGTTCTTGTGTCGAGTTCCTCCGACTCCATCAGACATTCGTCCATTTCCGCTTCGATGAGACTCAGTCGTTCGAACGTCGCCTGGTCGTTCCAGGAGGCGCTCGACCACGTCGAGTTGCTCGGCGGCATGCTGTTGAGGGACACGGCGGCCGACAGGACGTCAAAGTTCCGCACCGATTCCAGCTCGGAGATGGTCTTCGCGCTGGTCGTGTGCTGACGTCGGCTCCTCACCGATCCTCCGGACGTCCACGTTCCGAGCGGATTGTCAGCTGTCCTCGTGGATCCGGCGCCGAAATACGGAGACAGATTCGTCAGCGAGCGAGAGAACCTCCTCTGGCGGCGACCAGGAGGAGGAGTAGAAACGCCGCTCGACTGACACTGCGCCGCCGCCGCCGCCGCCGCCGCCGCCGCCGACGCGGCTGCCACCGACAGGCAGCTGACCGCCTGCCGTTCCTTCGTCGACGGCGGCGGCGGACGAAGTGCACGAAGTGCCGAACCCTCCGCCGATGCGACTCCGCTGTCCGCCGCCGCCGCCGCCGCCGTCTCCGTCCAGCTATGCGCCGTCCTCTCGATCGACGACGGAGACGGCTGATCGACGGCGCTCTGCCTCGATCCCGTGTGCGTCGTACTGCTGGGCGCCGTCAGGTAACTGACGCTCGTCCCGTCCACGAGCCCGCTGTGGCCGATCGACGGGCTGACGGCGATCGCCGTCGTCGTCGTCGTCGTCGTCGTCGTAGGCGACCCGCGGGGACGGAGGAGAAACGAGTTGCGGGAGAGGGCAGCCGACTTCGCCGTCATCGCGGCGGTGGGGGAAGACCGCATCCGCAACGGTCGATGACGCTGCTGCTGTCTGCGGGACGAGGAGTAGGAGGAGCTGTTGAGGGTGAGGAGCTTCATTAGACGGTGATTCCGCCGGAGTATGTTGACGGTCAGCGTGTAGGTTATGAGCATGATGATCAGCGGGACGTAGAAGGCCATGACGGAGCCGTACAGGACGAAGTGCTTCATCGACGGGGCGCAGGTGTGGTTGGCGTAGACGTTCGAATAGTCGACGAACCCGGACACCGTCAGAGGACTGCAGACGAGGACGGATATGACCCAGACGGACGTTATCTTCAGTATCATCGTTGCCCTCGATCGCGTCCGGCCGTATCTCATCGGATAGCGGAGCGTCAGATAGCGATCGATCGAGAGCGTGCACATGTGCCAGATGGACGCCGTGCACATGACCACGTCGAGGGAAGCCCAGATGACGCACAGACTCGGACGGAGAGGAAAATGGCCTAAGCGAATTCGTCGAAACAAAGGTCAATCAATCGATCGATCGATCAATCAATCAATCAACCAATCGATCGATCAATCAATCGATCAATCAATAGATCTTTAACTTTAATCTACAGTAATCTAGTAGAATTTTGCGCCGTGGCGGCCGCCTCTAGACCACTACGCTACGCCACTGCCGAAATGCATACTTTATACAGAAGATATGGCTCATGCCAATCATCATCATCATCAGCAGCAACAGCAGCAGCAACATCATCATCAGCTGACTGAACTGAATATGCCCAAAGAGATGCAGTTTCCTCTGTATCACTTTAGCATCAAGGTTTCTTTTGGCTGGATTTTCTTGTATTGTATTGTTCCTCGTTACTGATTTTTTTCACCCGTTCAATTCTAAGAATTCTTTGTGGCATTTCCTTTCAGTTGCCAGAATTCTTCTATCTCCAATTCTTTTGTGATGGGCAAAAGCATCGCGTTTAGACAAGAAGCTGGTGAAAATACATGCTTCGAGAACATTCGATTTCTTAGTCTGACAATGTTTTGCTTTGCTCTTCCAGACATTGTCCATCGCCTTCAGATTTCCTTGAAAATCACTGAAAGTGAAATGTCGTGAATTTCTATAGCGCCTTGGAAGGCAGCACAGCAGTAGCTGCTTATTTTTAGGCGCTCAGCCTTTCTTAAAATAGCCATAGGAATGGTATGCGATCAGCCAGGCAATAGTCAATATCCAAAGGGCAGTGAGGCTAGGTTGTTACAGCTATGGAGGAAATGGTTTTAGAAAAAGGAAGGATTTAAGCTTAGACCTGAAGACTTGAGGAGATAATGCATGAATTATAGGAAATGAGGATTCGAATTTTATAGTTTGAAAGTGTTCAAGTCTACGGAGGGAAGCTGGAATCGAGTTCCAAAGTTCAGGTGAGGTGTATGAGATGGCACGGTTGCAAATTTTCAGGGACGACTGATTCAGCGGGCGTGACAGAGTGAGATGAGATGACGAACGTGTGGGTCGAGGAGGCTGAGGGGTTAATAGTGATCTAAGGTAGACAGGTTTTGATGACTGAAGTGAGCTATATGTAAGTGTTATTATCTTATATTGGATACGTTCAGTTATTTAAAGCCAATGTCATGATTTTAGTATGGGTGAAATATGGAAGAATTTAGGTGACTTAGTAACAGCGCGGTTTCACTCCCGGTTTCAATGATATCGACAACACTTCTCTCATCGATGCCTCTTTCTTTCAGTCCAGATCACGTGTCACGTTGCTTGCAAGGTAGATGAATCAGTGGCGTAGCCAGAATAAGACGCGAATCGATACGAACATAACTAAGTACAAACACTTGTATAGACTAGCACAGAGAGAGAAGGAGAGAGGGGGAGGTTGAAAAACTTTTTACTTTTACGTTGCTTGCAAGGTAGATGAATCAGTGGCGTAGCCAGGAATTCCGGAAGGGGGTTTGAAAAACAATTTCGTCGATAACCGCCAAAAATCGCCTCAAAAAATAATAATTGCATGGGAATACATAAAAAAAATTTTCGCCGCCCGGGGGGTTAACCCTCAACCACCCCCGTGGCTACGCCACTAGATGAAATTGTACACGTTTTCTAATTCGAATCCATTCACTTGGATCCTTCTTCCAATATCTTTCTGTCCAAACGCCATTGTTTTTTGTGTTTTCAAAGTTCATTGCTAAACCATTATTATTATTATTATTATTATTATTATTATTATTATTATTATTATTATTATTATTATTATTATTATTATTATTATTATTATTATTATTATTATTATTATTATTATTATTATTATTATTATTATTATTATTATTATTATTATTATTATTATTATTATTATTATTATTTGTATTTTTATTATTTGTATTATTATTATTTGTATTATTATTATTTGTATTATTATTATTTGTATTATTATTATTTGTATTATTATTATTTGTATTATTATTATTATTTTGTATTATTATTATTATTATTATTATTATTATTATTATTATTATTATTATTATTATTATTATTATTATTATTATTATTTGTATTATTATTATTATTTGTATTTTTTTATTATTTGTCCATTATTATTATTTGTATTATTATTATTTGTATTATTATTAATATTATTATTTGTATTATTATTATTAATTATTATTATTATTGTTTTATTATTATTATTATTATTTATTATTATTATTTTATTATTATACAGTACGATTTAACCACAGCGCTAAGGCTAAAGTCAAAGGCGTCTAACAACCAAAAGAAACTTTAAACAGGTGTGATCATGTTCTTCAAAAACGTTCCTGGCGAACAGTGACCTCCTTGGCAGGAAGTTCCACAGGTTTCCAATGATCTGTAGTCCTGACCGGAGGGGGACAATTGCGATTCCTCGACCGAAGCTGGGAACGGTATTGTTGA